>CAKAJI010000999.1:0-255293 GCA_916610255.1 Lasioglossum lativentre | reverse complement strand
TATCATTGAAAATACCTTAGAATATATGGTAATTCTAGTCTATCAATGAAAATACCTTATAATATAACGTAATATGCAGTGTATCATTGAAAATACCTTATAATATATCGTAATTTGTAGTTGTATCATTGAAAATACCTTATAATATAACGTAATATGCAGTGTATCATTGAAAATACCTTATAATACATCGTAATTTGTAGGTGTAGCATTGAAAATACCTTAGAATATATGGTAATTCTAGTCTATCAATGAAAATACCTTATAATATAACGTAATATGCAGTGTATCATTGAAAATACCTTATAATATATCGTAATTTGTAGTGTATCATTGAAAATACCTTATAATATAACGTAATATGCAGTGTATCATTGAAAATACCTTATAATACATCGTAATTTGTAGTGTAGCATTGAAAATACCTTAGAATATATGGTAATTCTAGTCTATCAATGAAAATACCTTATAATATAACGTAATATGCAGTGTATCATTGAAAATACCTTATAATATATCGTAATATGCAGTGTATCATTGAAAATACCTTCCCATATAACGTAATATGCAGTGTATCATTGAAAATACCTTATAATATAACGTAATATGCAGTGTATCATTGAAAATACCTTATAATATAACGTAATATGCAGTGTATCATTGAAAATACCTTATAATATAACGTAATATGCAGGGTATAATTGAAAATACCTTATAATACATCGTAATTTGTAGTGTATCATTGAAAATACCTTAGAATATATGGTAATTCTAGTCTATCAATGAAAATACCTTATAATATAACGTAATATGCAGTGTATCATTGAAAATACCTTCCCATATAACGTAATATGCAGTGTATCATTGAAAATACCTTCCCATATAACGTAATATGCAGTGTATCATTGAAAATACCTTATAATATATCGTAATTTGTAGTGTATCTTTGAAAATACCTTATAATATAACGTAATATGCAGTGTATCATTGAAAATACCTTATAATATATAGTAGTTTATCATTGAAAATACCTTATAATATAACTTAATATGCAGTGTATCATTGAAAATACCTTATGATATAACGTAATATGCAGTGTATCATTGAAAATACCTTATAATATAACGTAATATGCAGGGTGTCATTGAAAATACCTTAGAATATATGGTAATTCTAGTCTATCATTGAAAATACCTTATAATATAACGTAATATGCAGTGTATCATTGAAAATACCTTAGAATATATGGTAATTCTAGTCTATCAATGAAAATACCTTATAATATAACGTAATATGCAGTCTACCATTGAAAATACATTATAAAATAATGTAATATGAAGTCTGTCATTGAAAATACCTTATAATAAAAAGTAATATGCAGTGTACCATTGAAAATACCTTATAATATCACGTAATATGCAGTGTATCATTGAAAATACCTTATAATATAACGTAATATGCAGTGTATCATTGAAAATACCTTATAATATAACGTAATATGCAGGGTATAATTGAAAATACCTTATAATACATCGTAATTTGTAGTGTATCATTGAAAATACCTTAGAATATATGGTAATTCTAGTCTATCAATGAAAATACCTTATAATATAACGTAATATGCAGTGTATCATTGAAAATACCTTATAATATATCGTAATTTGTAGTGTATCATTGAAAATACCTTATAATATAACGTAATATGCAGTGTATCATTGAAAATACCTTATAATACATCGTAATTTGTAGTGTAGCATTGAAAATACCTTAGAATATATGGTAATTCTAGTCTATCAATGAAAATACCTTATAATATAACGTAATATGCAGTGTATCATTGAAAATACCTTATAATATATCGTAATTTGTAGTGTATCATTGAAAATACCATATAATATAACGTAATATGCAGTGTATCATTGAAAATACCTTATAATACATCGTAATTTGTAGTGTAGCATTGAAAATACCTTAGAATATATGGTAATTCTAGTCTATCAATGAAAATACCTTATAATATAACGTAATATGCAGTGTATCATTGAAAATACCTTCCCATATAACGTAATATGCAGTGTATCATTGAAAATACCTTCCCATATAACGTAATATGCAGTGTATCATTGAAAATACCTTATAATATATCGTAATTTGTAGTGTATCTTTGAAAATACCTTATAATATAACGTAATATGCAGTGTATCATTGAAAATACCTTATAATATATAGTAGTTTATCATTGAAAATACCTTATAATATAACTTAATATGCAGTGTATCATTGAAAATACCTTATGATATAACGTAATATGCAGTGTATCATTGAAAATACCTTATAATATAACGTAATATGCAGGGTGTCATTGAAAATACCTTAGAATATATGGTAATTCTAGTCTATCATTGAAAATACCTTATAATATAACGTAATATGCAGTGTATCATTGAAAATACCTTAGAATATATGGTAATTCTAGTCTATCAATGAAAATACCTTATAATATAACGTAATATGCAGTCTACCATTGAAAATACATTATAAAATAATGTAATATGAAGTCTGTCATTGAAAATACCTTATAATAAAAAGTAATATGCAGTGTACCATTGAAAATACCTTATAATATAACGTAATATGCAGTGTATCATTGAAAATACCTTATACAATAACGTAATATGCAGTGTATCATTGAAAATACCTTCCCATATAACGTAATATGCAGTGTATCATTGAAAATACCTTATAATATATGGTAATTCTAGTCTGTCAATGAAAATACCTTATAATATAACGTAATATGCAGTGTACCATTGAAAATACCTTAGAATATATCGTAATTTGTAGTGTATCATTGAAAATACCTTATAATCTAACGTAATATGCAGTGTATCATTGAAAATACCTTATAATATAACGTAATATGCAGTGTATCATTGAAAATACCTTCCCATATAACGTAATATGCAGTGTATCATTGAAAATACCTTATAATATAACGTAATATGCAGTGTATCATTGAAAATACCTTATAATATAACGTAATATGCAGTGTATCATTGAAAATACCTTATAATATAACGTAATATGCAGGGTATAATTGAAAATACCTTATAATACATCGTAATTTGTAGTGTATCATTGAAAATACCTTAGAATATATGGTAATTCTAGTCTATCAATGAAAATACCTTATAATATAACGTAATATGCAGTGTATCATTGAAAATACCTTATAATATATCGTAATTTGTAGTGTATCATTGAAAATACCTTATAATATAACGTAATATGCAGTGTATCATTGAAAATACCTTATACTATAACGTAATATGCAGTGTATCATTGAAAATACCTTCCCATATAACGTAATATGCAGTGTATCATTGAAAATACCTTATAATATATGGTAATTCTAGTCTGTCAATGAAAATACCTTATAATATAACGTAATATGCAGTGTACCATTGAAAATACCTTAGAATATATCGTAATTTGTAGTGTATCATTGAAAATACCTTATAATCTAACGTAATATGCAGTGTATCATTGAAAATACCTTATAATATAACGTAATATGCAGTGTATCATTGAAAATACCTTCCCATATAACGTAATATGCAGTGTATCATTGAAAATACCTTATAATATAACGTAATATGCAGTGTATCATTGAAAATACCTTATAATATAACGTAATATGCAGTGTATCATTGAAAATACCTTATAATATAACGTAATATGCAGGGTATAATTGAAAATACCTTATAATACATCGTAATTTGTAGTGTATCATTGAAAATACCTTAGAATATATGGTAATTCTAGTCTATCAATGAAAATACCTTATAATATAACGTAATATGCAGTGTATCATTGAAAATACCTTCCCATATAACGTAATATGCAGTGTATCATTGAAAATACCTTCCCATATAACGTAATATGCAGTGTATCATTGAAAATACCTTATAATATATCGTAATTTGTAGTGTATCTTTGAAAATACCTTATAATATAACGTAATATGCAGTGTATCATTGAAAATACCTGATAATATATAGTAGTTTATCATTGAAAATACCTTATAATATAACTTAATATGCAGTGTATCATTGAAAATACCTTATGATATAACGTAATATGCAGTGTATCATTGAAAATACCTTATAATATAACGTAATATGCAGGGTGTCATTGAAAATACCTTAGAATATATGGTAATTCTAGTCTATCATTGAAAATACCTTATAATATAACGTAATATGCAGTGTATCATTGAAAATACCTTAGAATATATGGTAATTCTAGTCTATCAATGAAAATACCTTATAATATAACGTAATATGCAGTCTACCATTGAAAATACATTATAAAATAATGTAATATGAAGTCTGTCATTGAAAATACCTTATAATAAAACGTAATATGCAGTGTACCATTGAAAATACCTTATAATATCACGTAATATGCAGTGTATCATTGAAAATACCTTATAATATAACGTAATATGCAGTGTATCATTGAAAATACCTTATAATATAACGTAATATGCAGGGTATAATTGAAAATACCTTATAATACATCGTAATTTGTAGTGTATCATTGAAAATACCTTAGAATATATGGTAATTCTAGTCTATCAATGAAAATACCTTATAATATAACGTAATATGCAGTGTATCATTGAAAATACCTTATAATATATCGTAATTTGTAGTGTATCATTGAAAATACCTTATAATATAACGTAATATGCAGTGTATCATTGAAAATACCTTATAATACATCGTAATTTGTAGTGTAGCATTGAAAATACCTTAGAATATATGGTAATTCTAGTCTATCAATGAAAATACCTTATAATATAACGTAATATGCAGTGTATCATTGAAAATACCTTATAATATATCGTAATTTGTAGTGTATCATTGAAAATACCTTATGATATAACGTAATATGCAGTGTATCATTGAAAATACCTTATACTATAACGTAATATGCAGTGTATCATTGAAAATACCTTCCCATATAACGTAATATGCAGTGTATCATTGAAAATACCTTATAATATATGGTAATTCTAGTCTGTCAATGAAAATACCTTATAATATAACGTAATATGCAGTGTACCATTGAAAATACCTTAGAATATATCGTAATTTGTAGTGTATCATTGAAAATACCTTATAATATAACGTAATATGCAGTGTATCATTGAAAATACCTTATAATATAACGTAATATGCAGTGTATCATTGAAAATACCTTCCCATATAACGTAATATGCAGTGTATCATTGAAAATACCTTCCCATATAACGTAATATGCAGTGTATCATTGAAAATACCTTATAATATATCGTAATTTGTAGTGTATCAATGAAAATACCTTCTCATATAACGTAATATGCAGTGTATCATTGAAAATACCTTATAATATATCGTTATTTGTAGTGTATCTTTGAAAATACCTTATAATATAACGTAATATGCAGTGTATCATTGAAAATACCTTCCCATATAACGTAATATGCAGTGTATCATTGAAAATACCTTATAATATATCGTAATTTGTAGTGTATCAATGAAAATACCTTCTCATATAACGTAATATGCAGTGTATCATTGAAAATACCTTATAATATATCGTTATTTGTAGTGCATCTTTGAAAATACCTTATAATATAACGTAATATGCAGTGTGTCATTGAAAATACCTTCCCATATAACGTAATATGCAGTGTATCATTGAAAATACCTTATAATATATCGTAATTTGTAGTGTGTCAATGAAAATACCTTCTCATATAACGTAATATGCAGTGTATCATTGAAAATACCTTATAATATATCGTTATTTGTAGTGTATCTTTGAAAATACCTTATAATATAACGTAATATGCAGTGTATCATTGAAAATACCTTATAATATATAGTAGTTTATCATTGAAAATACCTTATAATATAACTTAATATGCAGTGTATAATTGAAAATACCTTATAATACATCGTAATTTGTAGTGTATCATTGAAAATACCTTAGAATATATGGTAATGCTAGTCTATCAATGAAAATACCTTATAATATAACGTAATATGCAGTGTATCATTGAAAATACCTTCCCATATAACGTAATATGCAGTGTATCATTGAAAATACCTTATAATATAACGTAATATGCAGTGTATCATTGAAAATACCTTATAATATAACGTAATATGCAGGGTATAATTGAAAATACCTTATAATATATCGTAATTTGTAGTGTATCAATGAAAATACCTTATAATGTAATGTAATATGCAGTGTATCACTGAAAATACCTTATAATATAACGTAATATGCAGTCTACCATTGAAAATACATTATAAAATAATGTAATATGAAGTCTGTCATTGAAAATACCTTATAATAAAACGTAATATGCAGTGTACCATTGAAAATACCTTAGAATATATCGTAATTTGTAGTGTATCATTGAAAATACCTTATAATCTAACGTAATATGCAGTGTATCATTGAAAATACCTTATAATATAACGTAATATGCAGTGTATCATTGAAAATACCTTATAATATATCGTAATTTGTAGTGTATCAATGAAAATACCTTCTCATATAACGTAATATGCAGTGTATCATTGAAAATACCTTATAATATATCGTTATTTGTAGTGCATCTTTGAAAATACCTTATAATATAACGTAATATGCAGTGTATCATTGAAAATACCTTCCCATATAACGTAATATGCAGTGTATCATTGAAAATACCTTATAATATATCGTAATTTGTAGTGTATCAATGAAAATACCTTCTCATATAACGTAATATGCAGTGTATCATTGAAAATACCTTATAATATATCGTTATTTGTAGTGTATCTTTGAAAATACCTTATAATATAACGTAATATGCAGGGTATAATTGAAAATACCTTATAATACATCGTAATTTGTAGTGTATCATTGAAAATACCTTAGAATATATGGTAATTCTAGTCTATCAATGAAAATACCTTATAATATAACGTAATATGCAGTGTATCATTGAAAATACCTTCCCATATAACGTAATATGCAGTGTATCATTGAAAATACCTTCCCATATAACGTAATATGCAGTGTATCATTGAAAATACCTTATAATATATCGTAATTTGTAGTGTATCATTGAAAATACCTTATAATATAACGTAATATGCAGTGTATCATTGAAAATACCTGATAATATATAGTAGTTTATCATTGAAAATACCTTATAATATAACTTAATATGCAGTGTATCATTGAAAATACCTTATGATATAACGTAATATGCAGTGTATCATTGAAAATACCTTATAATATAACGTAATATGCAGGGTGTCATTGAAAATACCTTAGAATATATGGTAATTCTAGTCTATCATTGAAAATACCTTATAATATAACGTAATATGCAGTGTATCATTGAAAATACCTTAGAATATATGGTAATTCTAGTCTATCAATGAAAATACCTTATAATATAACGTAATATGCAGTCTACCATTGAAAATACATTATAAAATAATGTAATATGAAGTCTGTCATTGAAAATACCTTATAATAAAACGTAATATGCAGTGTACCATTGAAAATACCTTATAATATCACGTAATATGCAGTGTATCATTGAAAATACCTTATAATATAACGTAATATGCAGTGTATCATTGAAAATACCTTATAATATAACGTAATATGCAGGGTATAATTGAAAATACCTTATAATACATCGTAATTTGTAGTGTATCATTGAAAATACCTTAGAATATATGGTAATTCTAGTCTATCAATGAAAATACCTTATAATATAACGTAATATGCAGTGTATCATTGAAAATACCTTATAATATATCGTAATTTGTAGTGTATCATTGAAAATACCTTATAATATAACGTAATATGCAGTGTATCATTGAAAATACCTTATAATACATCGTAATTTGTAGTGTAGCATTGAAAATACCTTAGAATATATGGTAATTCTAGTCTATCAATGAAAATACCTTATAATATAACGTAATATGCAGTGTATCATTGAAAATACCTTATAATATATCGTAATTTGTAGTGTATCATTGAAAATACCTTATGATATAACGTAATATGCAGTGCATCATTGAAAATACCTTATACTATAACGTAATATGCAGTGTATCATTGAAAATACCTTCCCATATAACGTAATATGCAGTGTATCATTGAAAATACCTTATAATATATGGTAATTCTAGTCTGTCAATGAAAATACCTTATAATATAACGTAATATGCAGTGTACCATTGAAAATACCTTAGAATATATCGTAATTTGTAGTGTATCATTGAAAATACCTTATAATCTAACGTAATATGCAGTGTATCATTGAAAATACCTTATAATATAACGTAATATGCAGTGTATCATTGAAAATACCTTCCCATATAACGTAATATGCAGTGTATCATTGAAAATACCTTCCCATATAACGTAATATGCAGTGTATCATTGAAAATACCTTATAATATATCGTAATTTGTAGTGTATCAATGAAAATACCTTCTCATATAACGTAATATGCAGTGTATCATTGAAAATACCTTCCCATATAACGTAATATGCAGTGTATCATTGAAAATACCTTATAATATATCGTAATTTGTAGTGTATCAATGAAAATACCTTCTCATATAACGTAATATGCAGTGTATCATTGAAAATACCTTATAATATATCGTAATTTGTAGTGTATCATTGAAAATACCTTATAATATAACGTAATATGCAGTGTATCATTGAAAATACCTTATAATACATCGTAATTTGTAGTGTAGCATTGAAAATACCTTAGAATATATGGTAATTCTAGTCTATCAATGAAAATACCTTATAATATAACGTAATATGCAGTGTATCATTGAAAATACCTTATAATATATCGTAATTTGTAGTGTATCATTGAAAATACCTTATGATATAACGTAATATGCAGTGTATCATTGAAAATACCTTAGAATATAACGTAATATGCAGTGTATCATTGAAAATACCTTCCCATATAACGTAATATGCAGTGTATCATTGAAAATACCTTATAATATATGGTAATTCTAGTCTGTCAATGAAAATACCTTATAATATAACGTAATATGCAGTGTACCATTGAAAATACCTTAGAATATATCGTAATTTGTAGTGTATCATTGAAAATACCTTATAATCTAACGTAATATGCAGTGTATCATTGAAAATACCTTATAATATAACGTAATATGCAGTGTATCATTGAAAATACCTTCCCATATAACGTAATATGCAGTGTATCATTGAAAATACCTTCCCATATAACGTAATATGCAGTGTATCATTGAAAATACCTTATAATATATCGTAATTTGTAGTGTATCAATGAAAATACCTTCTCATATAACGTAATATGCAGTGTATCATTGAAAATACCTTATAATATATCGTTATTTGTAGTGTATCTTTGAAAATACCTTATAATATAACGTAATATGCAGTGTATCATTGAAAATACCTTCCCATATAACGTAATATGCAGTGTATCATTGAAAATACCTTATAATATATCGTAATTTGTAGTGTATCAATGAAAATACCTTCTCATATAACGTAATATGCAGTGTATCATTGAAAATACCTTATAATATATCGTTATTTGTAGTGCATCTTTGAAAATACCTTATAATATAACGTAATATGCAGTGTGTCATTGAAAATACCTTCCCATATAACGTAATATGCAGTGTATCATTGAAAATACCTTATAATATATCGTAATTTGTAGTGTGTCAATGAAAATACCTTCTCATATAACGTAATATGCAGTGTATCATTGAAAATACCTTATAATATATCGTTATTTGTAGTGTATCTTTGAAAATACCTTATAATATAACGTAATATGCAGTGTATCATTGAAAATACCTTATAATATATAGTAGTTTATCATTGAAAATACCTTATAATATAACTTAATATGCAGTGTATAATTGAAAATACCTTATAATACATCGTAATTTGTAGTGTATCATTGAAAATACCTTAGAATATATGGTAATGCTAGTCTATCAATGAAAATACCTTATAATATAACGTAATATGCAGTGTATCATTGAAAATACCTTCCCATATAACGTAATATGCAGTGTATCATTGAAAATACCTTATAATATAACGTAATATGCAGTGTATCATTGAAAATACCTTATAATATAACGTAATATGCAGGGTATCATTGAAAATACCTTATAATATATCGTAATTTGTAGTGTATCAATGAAAATCTTATAATGTAATGTAATATGCAGTGTATCACTGAAAATACCTTATAATATAACGTAATATGCAGTCTACCATTGAAAATACATTATAAAATAATGTAATATGAAGTCTGTCATTGAAAATACCTTATAATAAAACGTAATATGCAGTGTACCATTGAAAATACCTTAGAATATATCGTAATTTGTAGTGTATCATTGAAAATACCTTATAATCTAACGTAATATGCAGTGTATCATTGAAAATACCTTATAATATAACGTAATATGCAGTGTATCATTGAAAATACCTTATAATATATCGTAATTTGTAGTGTATCAATGAAAATACCTTCTCATATAACGTAATATGCAGTGTATCATTGAAAATACCTTATAATATATCGTTATTTGTAGTGCATCTTTGAAAATACCTTATAATATAACGTAATATGCAGTGTATCATTGAAAATACCTTCCCATATAACGTAATATGCAGTGTATCATTGAAAATACCTTATAATAAATCGTAATTTGTAGTGTATCAATGAAAATACCTTCTCATATAACGTAATATGCAGTGTATCATTGAAAATACCTTATAATATATCGTTATTTGTAGTGTATCTTTGAAAATACCTTATAATATAACGTAATATGCAGTGTATCATTGAAAATACCTTATAATATATAGTAGTTTATCATTGAAAATACCTTATAATATAACTTAATATGCAGTGTATAATTGAAAATACCTTATAATACATCGTAATTTGTAGTGTATCATTGAAAATACCTTAGAATATATGGTAATGCTAGTCTATCAATGAAAATACCTTATAATATAACGTAATATGCAGTGTATCATTGAAAATACCTTCCCATATAACGTAATATGCAGTGTATCATTGAAAATACCTTATAATATAACGTAATATGCAGTGTATCATTGAAAATACCTTATAATATAACGTAATATGCAGGGTATAATTGAAAATACCTTATAATATATCGTAATTTGTAGTGTATCAATGAAAATACCTTATAATGTAATGTAATATGCAGTGTATCACTGAAAATACCTTATAATATAACGTAATATGCAGTCTACCATTGAAAATACATTATAAAATAATGTAATATGTGAAGTCTGTCATGTGAAAATACCTTATAATAAAACGTAATATGCAGTGTACCATTGAAAATACCTTAGAATATATCGTAATTTGTAGTGTATCATTGAAAATACCTTATAATCTAACGTAATATGCAGTGTATCATTGAAAATACCTTATAATATAATGTAATATGCAGTGTATCATTGAAAATACCTTCCCATATAACGTAATATGCAGTGTATCATTGAAAATACCTTCCCATATGACGTAATATGCAGTGTATCATTGAAAATACCTTATAATATATCGTAATTTGTTGTGTATCAATGAAAATACCTTCTCATATAACGTAATATGCAGTGTATCATTGAAAATACCTTATAATATATCGTTATTTGTAGTGTATCTTTGAAAATACCTTATAATATAACGTAATATGCAGTGTATCATTGAAAATACCTTCCCATATAACGTAATATGCAGTGTATCATTGAAAATACCTTATAATATATCGTAATTTGTAGTGTATCAATGAAAATACCTTCTCATATAACGTAATATGCAGTGTATCATTGAAAATACCTTATAATATATCGTTATTTGTAGTGCATCTTTGAAAATACCTTATAATATAACGTAATATGCAGTGTATCATTGAAAATACCTTCCCATATAACGTAATATGCAGTGTATCATTGAAAATACCTTATAATATATCGTAATTTGTAGTGTATCAATGAAAATACCTCTCTCATATAACGTAATATGCAGTGTATCATTGAAATACCTTATAATATATCGTTATTTGTAGTGTATCTTTGAAAATACCTTATAATATAACGTAATATGCAGTGTATCATTGAAAATTACCTTATAATATATAGTAGTTTATCATTGAAAATACCTTATAATATAACTTAATATGCAGTGTATAATTGAAAATACCATATAATACATCGTAATTTGTAGTGTATCATTGAAAATACCTTAGAATATATGGTAATGCTAGTCTATCAATGAAAATACCTTATAATATAACGTAATATGCAGTGTATCATTGAAAATACCTTCCCATATAACGTAATATGCAGTGTATCATTGAAAATACCTTATAATATAACGTAATATGCAGTGTATCATTGAAAATACCTTATAATATAACGTAATATGCAGGGGTATAATTGAAAATACCTTATAATATATCGTAATTTGTAGTGTATCAATGAAAATACCTTATAATGTAATGTAATATGCAGTGTATCACTGAAAATACCTTATAATATAACGTAATATGCAGTCTACCATTGAAAATACATTATAAAATAATGTAATATGAAGTCTGTCATTGAAAATACCTTATAATAAAACGTAATATGCAGTGTACCATTGAAAATACCTTAGAATATATCGTAATTTGTAGTGTATCATTGAAAATACCTTATAATATAACGTAATATGCAGGGTATAATTGAAAATACCTTATAATATATCGTAATATGCAGTCTACCATTGAAAATACATTATAAAATAATGTAATATGAAGTCTGTCATTGAAAATACCTTATAATAAAACGTAATATGCAGTGTACCATTGAAAATACCTTATAATATCACGTAATATGCAGTGTATCATTGAAAATACCTTATAATATAACGTAATATGCAGGGTATAATTGAAAATACCTTATAATACATCGTAATTTGTAGTGTATCATTGAAAATACATTAGAATATATGGTAATTCTAGTCTATCAATGAAAATACCTTATAATATAACGTAATATGCAGTGTATCATTGAAAATACCTTATAATATAACGTAATATGCAGGGTATAATTGAAAATACCTTATAATACATCGTAATTTGTAGTGTATCATTGAAAATACCTTAGAATATATGGTAATGCTAGTCTATCAATGAAATACCTTATAATATAACGTAATATGCAGTGTATCATTGAAAATACCTTCCCATATAACGTAATATGCAGTGTATCATTGAAAATACCTTATAATATAACGTAATATGCAGTGTATCATTGAAAATACCTTATAATATAACGTAATATGCAGGGTATAATTGAAAATACCTTATAATATATCGTAATTTGTAGTGTATCAATGAAAATACCTTATAATGTAATGTAATATGCAGTGTATCACTGAAAATACCTTATAATATAACGTAATATGCAGTCTACCATTGAAAATACATTATAAAATAATGTAATATGAAGTCTGTCATTGAAAATACCTTATAATAAAACGTAATATGTAGTGTACCATTGAAAATACCTTAGAATATATCGTAATTTGTAGTGTATCATTGAAAATACCTTATAATCTAACGTAATATGCAGTGTATCATTGAAAATACCTTATAATATAACGTAATATGCAGTGTATCATTGAAAATACCTTCCCATATAACGTAATATGCAGTGTATCATTGAAAATACCTTCCCATATAACGTAATATGCAGTGTATCATTGAAAATACCTTATAATATATCGTAATTTGTTGTGTATCAATGAAAATACCTTCTCATATAACGTAATATGCAGTGTATCATTGAAAATACCTTATAATATATCGTTATTTGTAGTGTATCTTTGAAAATACCTTATAATATAACGTAATATGCAGTGTATCATTGAAAATACCTTCCCATATAACGATATATGCAGTGTATCATTGAAAATACCTTATAATATATCGTAATTTGTAGTGTATCAATGAAAATACCTTATGATATAACGTAATATGCAGTGTATCATTGAAAATAACTTATAATATAACGTAATATGCAGGGTATCATTGAAAATACCATATAATATAACGTAATATGCAGTCTACCATTGAAAATACATTATAAAATAATGTAATATGAAGTCTGTCATTGAAAATACCTTATAATAAAACGTAATATGCAGTGTACCATTGAAAATACCTTATAATATCACGTAATATGCAGTGTATCATTGAAAATACCTTATAATATAACGTAATATGCAGGGTATAATTGAAAATACCTTATAATACATCGTAATTTGTAGTGTATCATTGAAAATACATTAGAATATATGGTAATTCTAGTCTATCAATGAAAATACCTTATAATATAACGTAATATGCAGTGTATCATTGAAAATACCTTATAATATATCGTAATTTGTAGTGTATCATTGAAAATACCTTATAATATAACGTAATATGCAGTGTATCATTGAAAATACCTTATAATATATGGTAATTCTAGTCTGTCAATGAAAATACCTTATAATATAACGTAATATGCAGTGTACCATTGAAAATACCTTAGAATATATCGTAATTTGTAGTGTATCATTGAAAATACCTTATAATCTAACGTAATATGCAGTGTATCATTGAAAATACCTTATAATATAACGTAATATGCAGTGTATCATTGAAAATACCTTCCCATATAACGTAATATGCAGTGTATCATTGAAAATACCTTCCCATATAACGTAATATGCAGTGTATCATTGAAAATACCTTATAATATATCGTAATTTGTAGTGTATCAATGAAAATACCTTCTCATATAACGTAATATGCAGTGTATCATTGAAAATACCTTATAATATATCGTTATTTGTAGTGTATCTTTGAAAATACCTTATAATATAACGTAATATGCAGTGTATCATTGAAAATACCTTCCAATATAACGTAATATGCAGTGTATCATTGAAAATACCTTCCCATATAACGTAATATGCAGTGTATCATTGAAAATACCTTATAATATATCGTAATTTGTAGTGTATCAATGAAAATACCTTCTCATATAACGTAATATGCAGTGTATCATTGAAAATACCTTATAATATATCGTTATTTGTAGTGTATCTTTGAAAATACCTTATAATATAACTTAATATGCAGTGTATCATTGAAAATACCTTATGATATAACGTAATATGCAGTGTATCATTGAAAATACCTTATAATATAACGTAATATGCAGGGTATCATTGAAAATACCTTATAATATAACGTAATATGCAGTCTACCATTGAAAATACATTATAAAATAATGTAATATGAAGTCTGTCGTTGAAAATACCTTATAATAAAACGTAATATGCAGTGTACCATTGAAAATACCTTATAATATCACGTAATATGCAGTGTATCATTGAAAATACCTTATAATATAACGTAATATGCAGTGTATCATTGAAAATACCTTATAATATAACGTAATATGCAGGGTATAATTGAAAATACCTTATAATACATCGTAATTTGTAGTGTATCATTGAAAATACCTTAGAATATATGGTAATGCTAGTCTATCAATGAAAATACCTTATAATATAACGTAATATGCAGTGTATCATTGAAAATACCTTATAATATATCGTAATTTGTAGTGTATCATTGAAAATACCTTATAATATAACGTAATATGCAGTGTATCATTGAAAATACCTTATACTATAACGTAATATGCAGTGTATCATTGAAAATACCTTCCCATATAACGTAATATGCACTGTATCATTGAAAATACCTTATAATATATGGTAATTCTAGTCTGTCAATGAAAATACCTTATAATATAACGTAATATGCAGTGTACCATTGAAAATACCTTAGAATATATCGTAATTTGTAGTGTATCATTGAAAATACCTTATAATCTAACGTAATATGCAGTGTATCATTGAAAATACCTTATAATATAACGTAATATGCAGTGTATCACTGAAAATACCTTCCCATATAACGTAATATGCAGTGTATCATTGAAAATACCTTATAATATATCGTAATTTGTAGTGTATCAATGAAAATACCTTCTCATATAACGTAATATGCAGTGTATCATTGAAAATACCTTATAATATATCGTTATTTGTAGTGTATCTTTGAAAATACCTTATAATATAACGTAATATGCAGTGTATCATTGAAAATACCTTATAATATATAGTAGTTTATCATTGAATATACCTTATAATATAACTTAATATGCAGTGTATCATTGAAAATACCTTATGATGTAACGTAATATGCAGTGTATCATTGAAAATACCTTATAATATTACGTAATATGCAGGGTATCACTGAAAATACCTTATAATATATCGTAATTTGTAGTGTATCAATGAAAATACCTTCTCATATAACGTAATATGCAGTGTATCATTGAAAATACCTTATAATATATCGTAATTTGTAGTGTATCTTTGAAAATACCATATAATATAACGTAATATGCAGTGTATCGTAGAAAATACCTTATAATATATAGTAGTTTATCATTGAAAATACCTTAGAATATATGGTAATTCTAGTCTATCAATGAAAATACCTTATAATATAACGTAATATGCAGTGTATCATTGAAAATACCTTATAATATATCGTAATTTGTAGTGTATCATTGAAAATACATTATAGTATAACGTAATATGCAGTGCATCATTGAAAATACCTTATAATATAACGTAATATGCAGTGTATCATTGAAAATCCTTATAATATAATGTAATATGCAGTGTATCAATGAAAATACCTTGTAATATAACGTAATATGCAGGTTATCATTGAAAATACCTTATAATATATCGTAATTTGTAGTGTATCATTGAAAATACCTTATAATATATAGTAGTTTATCATTGAAAATACCTTATAATATAACTTAATATGCAGTGTATCATTGAAAATACCTTATGAGATAACGTAATATGCAGTGTATCATTGAAAATACCTTATAATATAACGTAATATGCAGGGTATCATTGAGAATACCTTATAATATATCGTAATTTGTAGTGTATCAATGAAAATACCTTCTCATATAACGTAATATGCAGTGTATCATTGAAAATACCTTATAATATATCGTAATTTGTAGTGTATCATTGAAAATACCTTATAATATATAGCAGTTTATCATTGAAAATACCTTTTAATATAACGTAATATGCAGTGTATCATTGAAAATACCTTATAATATATCGTAATTTGTAGTGTATCATTGAAAATACATTATAGTATAACGTAATATGCAGTGTATCAGTGAAAGTACCTTATAATATATAGTAGTTTATCATTGAAAATACCTTAGAATATATGGTAATTCTAGTCTATCAATGAAAATACCTTATAATATAACGTAATATGCAGTGTATCATTGAAAATACCTTATAATATATCGTAATTTGTAGTGTATCATTGAAAATACATTATAGTATAACGTAATATGCAGTGCATCATTGAAAATACCTTATAATATAACGTAATATGCAGTGTATCATTGAAAATCCTTATAATATAATGTAATATGCAGTGTATCAATGAAAATACCTTGTAATATAACGTAATATGCAGGTTATCATTGAAAATACCTTATAATATATCGTAATTTGTAGTGTATCATTGAAAATACCTTATAATATATAGTAGTTTATCATTGAAAATACCTTATAATATAACTTAATATGCAGTGTATCATTGAAAATACCTTATGAGATAACGTAATATGCAGTGTATCATTGAAAATACCTTATAATATAACGTAATATGCAGGGTATCATTGAGAATACCTTATAATATATCGTAATTTGTAGTGTATCAATGAAAATACCTTCTCATATAACGTAATATGCAGTGTATCATTGAAAATACCTTATAATATATCGTAATTTGTAGTGTATCATTGAAAATACCTTATAATATCACGTAATATGCAGTGTATCATTGAAAATACCTTATAATATAACGTAATATGCAGTGTATCATTGAAAATACCTTATAATATAACGTAATATGCAGGGTATAATTGAAAATACCTTATAATACATCGTAATTTGTAGTGTATCATTGAAAATACATTAGAATATATGGTAATTCTAGTCTATCAATGAAAATACCTTATAATATAACGTAATATGCAGTGTATCATTGAAAATACCTTATAATATATCGTAATTTGTAGTGTATCATTGAAAATACCTTATAATATAACGTAATATGCAGTGTATCATTGAAAATACCTTATACTATAACGTAATTTGTAGTGTATCATTGAAAATACATTAGAATATATGGTAATTCTAGTCTATCAATGAAAATACCTTATAATATAACGTAATATGCAGTGTATCATTGAAAATACCTTATAATATATCGTAATTTGTAGTGTATCATTGAAAATACCTTCCCATATAACGTAATATGCAGTGTATCATTGAAAATACCTTATAATATATGGTAATTCTAGTCTGTCAATGAAAATACCTTATAATATAACGTAATATGCAGTGTACCATTGAAAATACCTTACAATATATCGTAATTTGTAGTGTATCATTGAAAATACCTTATAATCTAACGTAATATGCAGTGTATCATTGAAAATACCTTATAATATAACGTAATATGCAGTGTATCATTGAAAATACCTTCCCATATAACGTAATATGCAGTGTATCATTGAAAATACCTTCCCATATAACGTAATATGCAGTGTATCATTGAAAATACCTTATAATATATCGTAATTTGTAGTGTATCAATGAAAATACCTTCTCATATAACGTAATATGCAGTGTATCATTGAAAATACCTTATAATATATCGTTATTTGTAGTGTATCTTTGAAAATACCTTATAATATAACGTAATATGCAGTGTATCATTGAAAATACCTTCCCATATAACGTAATATGCAGTGTATCATTGAAAATACCTTATAATATATCGTAATTTGTAGTGTATCAATGAAAATACCTTATGATATAACGTAATATGCAGTGTATCATTGAAAATACCTTATAATATAACGTAATATGCAGGGTATAATTGAAAATACCTTATAATACATCGTAATTTGTAGTGTATCATTGAAAATACATTAGAATATATGGTAATTCTAGTCTATCAATGAAAATACCTTATAATATAACGTAATATGCAGTGTATCATTGAAAATACCTTATAATATATCGTAATTTGTAGTGCATCATTGAAAATACCTTATAATATAACGTAATATGCAGTGTATCATTGAAAATACCTTATACTATAACGTAATATGCAGTGTATCATTGAAAATACCTTATACTATAACGTAATATGCAGTGTATTATTGAAAATACCTTCCCATATAACGTAATATGCAGTGTATCATTGAAAATACCTTATAATATAACGTAATATGCAGGGTATAATTGAAAATACCTTATAATACATCGTAATTTGTAGTGTATCATTGAAAATACATTAGAATATATGGTAATTCTAGTCTATCAATGAAAATACCTTATAATATAACGTAATATGCAGTGTATCATTGAAAATACCTTATAATATATCGTAATTTGTAGTGTATCATTGAAAATACCTTATAATATAACGTAATATGCAGTGTATCATTGAAAATACCTTATACTATAACGTAATATGCAGTGTATCATTGAAAATACCTTATACTATAACGTAATATGCAGTGTATCATTGAAAATACCTTCCCATATAACGTAATATGCAGTGTATCATTGAAAATACCTCATAATATATGGTAATTCTAGTCTGTCAATGAAAATACCTTATAATATAACGTAATATGCAGTGTACCATTGAAAATACCTTAGAATATATCGTAATTTGTAGTGTATCATTGAAAATACCTTATAATCTAACGTAATATGCAGTGTATCATTGAAAATACCTTATAATATAACGTAATATGCAGTGTATCATTGAAAATACCTTCCCATATAACGTAATATGCAGTGTATCATTGAAAATACCTTCCCATATAACGTAATATGCAGTGTATCATTGAAAATACCTTATAATATATCGCAATTTGTAGTGAATCAATGAAAATACCTTCTCATATAACGTAATATGCAGTGTATCATTGAAAATACTTTATAATATATCGTTATTTGTAGTGTATCTTTGAAAATACCTTATAATATAACGTAATATGCAGTGTATCATTGAAAATACCTTATAATATATAGTAGTTTATCATTGAAAATACCTTATAATATAACTTAATATGCAGTGTATCATTGAAAATACCTTATGATGTAACGTAATATGCAGTGTATCATTGAAAATACCTTATAATATAACGTAATATGCAGGGTATCATTGAAAATACCTTATAATATAACATAATATGCAGTGTATCATTGAAAATACCTTATAATATATCGCAATTTGTAGTGAATCAATGAAAATACCTTCTCATATAACGTAATATGCAGTGTATCGTAGAAAATACCTTATAATATATAGCAGTTTATCATTGAAAATACCTTATAATATAACTTAATATGCAGGGTATCATTGAAAATACCTTATAATATATCGTAATTTGTAGTGTATCATTGAAAATACCTTAGAATATATGGTAATGCTAGTCTATCAATGAAAATACCTTATAATATAACGTAATATGCAGTGTATCATTGAAAATACCTTATAATATATAGTAGTTTATCATTGAAAATACCTTATAATATAACGTAATATGCAGGGTATCATTGAAAATACCTTATAATATATCGTAATTTGTAGTGTATCATTGAAAATACCTTATAATATAACATAATATGCAGTGTATCATTGAAAATACCTTATAATATATCGTAATTTGTACTGTATCATTGAAAATACCTTAGAATATATGGTAATTCTAGTCTATCAATGAAAATACCTTATAATATAACGTAATATGCAGTGTATCATTGAAAATACCTTATAATATATAGCAGTTTATCATTGAAAATACCTTTTAATATAACGTAATATGCAGTGTATCATTGAAAATACCTTATAATATATCGTAATTTGTAGTGTATCATTGAAAATACATTATAGTATAACGTAATATGCAGTGTATCAGTGAAAGTACCTTATAATATATAGTAGTTTATCATTGAAAATACCTTAGAATATATGGTAATTCTAGTCTATCATTGAAAATACCTTATAATATAACGTAATATGCAGTCTACCATTGAAAATACATTATAAAATGATGTAATATGAAGTCTGTCGTTGAAAATACCTTATAATAAAACGTAATATGCAGTGTACCATTGAAAATACCTTATAATATCACGTAATATGCAGTGTATCATTGAAAATACCTTATAATATAACGTAATATGCAGTGTATCATTGAAAATACCTTATAATATAACGTAATATGCAGGGTATAATTGAAAATACCTTATAATACATCGTAATTTGTAGTGTATCATTGAAAATACCTTAGAATATATGGTAATGCTAGTCTATCAATGAAAATACCTTATAATATAACGTAATATGCAGTGTATCATTGAAAATACCTTATAATATATCGTAATTTGTAGTGTATCATTGAAAATACCTTATAATATAACGTAATATGCAGTGTATCATTGAAAATACCTTATACTATAACGTAATATGCAGTGTATCATTGAAAATACCTTCCCATATAACGTAATATGCACTGTATCATTGAAAATACCTTATAATATATGGTAATTCTAGTCTGTCAATGAAAATACCTTATAATATAACGTAATATGCAGTGTACCATTGAAAATACCTTAGAATATATCGTAATTTGTAGTGTATCATTGAAAATACCTTATAATCTAACGTAATATGCAGTGTATCATTGAAAATACCTTATAAGATAACGTAATATGCAGTGTATCATTGAAAATACCTTCCCATATAACGTAATATGCAGTGTATCATTGAAAATACCTTATAATATATCGTAATTTGTAGTGTATCAATGAAAATACCTTCTCATATAACGTAATATGCAGTGTATCATTGAAAATACCTTATAATATATCGTTATTTGTAGTGTATCTTTGAAAATACCTTATAATATAACGTAATATGCAGTGTATCATTGAAAATACCTTATAATATATAGTAGTTTATCATTGAATATACCTTATAATATAACTTAATATGCAGTGTATCATTGAAAATACCTTATGATGTAACGTAATATGCAGTGTATCATTGAAAATACCTTATAATATAACGTAATATGCAGGGTATCACTGAAAATACCTTATAATATATCGTAATTTGTAGTGTATCAATGAAAATACCTTCTCATATAACGTAATATGCAGTGTATCATTGAAAATACCTTATAATATATCGTAATTTGTAGTGTATCTTTGAAAATACCATATAATATAACGTAATATGCAGTGTATCGTAGAAAATACCTTATAATATATAGCAGTTTATCATTGAAAATACCATATAATATAACTTAATATGCAGGGTATCATTGAAAATACCTTATAATATATCGTAATTTGTAGTGTATCATTGAAAATACCTTAGAATATATGGTAATGCTAGTCTATCAATGAAAATACCTTATAATATAACGTAATATGCAGTGTATCATTGAAAATACCTTATAATATATAGTAGTTTATCATTGAAAATACCTTATAATATAACGTAATATGCAGGGTATCATTGAAAATACCTTATAATATATCGTAATTTGTAGTGTATCATTGAAAATACCTTATAATATAACATAATATGCAGTGTATCATTGAAAATACCTTATAATATATCGAAATTTGTACTGTATCATTGAAAATACCTTAGAATATATGGTAATTCTAGTCTATCAATGAAAATACCTTATAATATAACGTAATATGCAGTGTATCATTGAAAATACCTTATAATATATAGCAGTTTATCATTGAAAATACCTTTTAATATAACGTAATATGCAGTGTATCATTGAAAATACCTTATAATATATCGTAATTTGTAGTGTATCATTGAAAATACATTATAGTATAACGTAATATGCAGTGTATCAGTGAAAATACCTTATAATATATAGTAGTTTATCATTGAAAATACCTTAGAATATATGGTAATTCTAGTCTATCAATGAAAATACCTTATAATATAACGTAATATGCAGTGTATCATTGAAAATACCTTATAATATATCGTAATTTGTAGTGTATCATTGAAAATACCTTATAGTATAACGTAATATGCAGTGCATCATTGAAAATACCTTATAATATAACGTAATATGCAGTGTATCATTGAAAATCCTTATAATATAATGTAATATGCAGTGTATCATTGAAAATACCTTATAATATAACGTAATATGCAGGTTATCATTGAAAATACCTTATAATATATCGTAATTTGTAGTGTATCATTGAAAATACCTTATAATATATAGTAGTTTATCATTGAAAATACCTTATAATATAACTTAATATGCAGTGTATCATTGAAAATACCTTATGAGATAACGTAATATGCAGTGTATCATTGAAAATACCTTATAATATAACGTAATATGCAGGGTATCATTGAGAATACCTTATAATATATCGTAATTTGTAGTGTATCAATGAAAATACCTTCTGATATAACGTAATATGCAGTGTATCATTGAAAATACCTTATAATATATCGTAATTTGTAGTGTATCATTGAAAATACCTTATAATATCACGTAATATGCAGTGTATCATTGAAAATACCTTATAATATAACGTAATATGCAGTGTATCATTGAAAATACCTTCCCATATAACGTAATATGCAGTGTATCATTGAAAATACCTTATAATATATGGTAATTCTAGTCTGTCAATGAAAATACCTTATAATATAACGTAATATGCAGTGTATCATTGAAAATACCTTATAATATATAGTAGTTTATCATTGAAAATACCTTATAATATAACGTAATATGCAGGGTATCATTGAAAATACCTTATAATATATCGTAATTTGTAGTGTATCATTGAAAATACCTTATAATATAACATAATATGCAGTGTATCATTGAAAATACCTTATAATATATCGTAATTTGTACTGTATCATTGAAAATACCTTAGAATATATGGTAATTCTAGTCTATCAATGAAAATACCTTATAATATAACGTAATATGCAGTGTATCATTGAAAATACCTTATAATATATCGTAATTTGTAGTGTATCATTGAAAATACCTTATAATATAACATAATATGCAGTGTATCATTGAAAATACCTTATAATATATCGTAATTTGTAGTGTATCATTGAAAATACCTTAGAATATATGGTAATGCTAGTCTATCAATGAAAATACCTTATAATATAACGTAATATGCAGTGTATCATTGAAAATACCTTATAATATATAGTAGTTTATCATTGAAAATACCTTATAATATAACGTAATATGCAGTGTATCATTGAAAATACCTTATAATATATCGTAATTTGTAGTGTATCATTGAAAATACCTTATAATATAACATAATATGCAGTGTATCATTGAAAATACCTTATAATATATCGTAATTTGTACTGTATCATTGAAAATACCTTAGAATATATGGTAATTCTAGTCTATCAATGAAAATACCTTATAATATAACGTAATATGCAGTGTATCATTGAAAATACCTTATAATATATAGCAGTTTATCATTGAAAATACCTTTTAATATAACGTAATATGCAGTGTATCATTGAAAATACCTTATAATATATCGTAATTTGTAGTGTATCATTGAAAATACATTATAGTATAACGTAATATGCAGTGTATCAGTGAAAATACCTTATAATATATAGTAGTTTATCATTGAAAATACCTTAGAATATATGGTAATTCTAGTCTATCAATGAAAATACCTTATAATATAACGTAATATGCAGTGTATCATTGAAAATACCTTATAATATATCGTAATTTGTAGTGTATCATTGAAAATACATTATAGTATAACGTAATATGCAGTGTATCATTGAAAATACCTTATAATATAACGTAATATGCAGTGTATCATTGAAAATCCTTATAATATAATGTAATATGCAGTGTATCAATGAAAATACCTTGTAATATAACGTAATATGCAGGTTATCATTGAAAATACCTTATAATATAACGTAATATGCAGTGTATCATTGAAAATACCTTATAATATATCGTAATTTGTAGTGTATCATTGAAAATACCTTCCCATATAACGTAATATGCAGTGTATCATTGAAAATACCTTATAATATATGGTAATTCTAGTCTGTCAATGAAAATACCTTATAATATAACGTAATATGCAGTGTACCATTGAAAATACCTTAGAATATATCGTAATTTGTAGTGTATCATTGAAAATACCTTATAATCTAACGTAATATGCAGTGTATCATTGAAAATACCTTATAATATAACGTAATATGCAGTGTATCATTGAAAATACCTTCCCATATAACGTAATATGCAGTGTATCATTGAAAATACCTTCCCATATAACGTAATATGCAGTGTATCATTGAAAATACCTTATAATATATCGCAATTTGTAGTGAATCAATGAAAATACCTTCTCATATAACGTAATATGCAGTGTATCATTGAAAATACTTTATAATATATCGTTATTTGTAGTGTATCTTTGAAAATACCTTATAATATAACGTAATATGCAGTGTATCATTGAAAATACCTTATAATATATAGTAGTTTATCATTGAAAATACCTTATAATATAACTTAATATGCAGTGTATCATTGAAAATACCTTATGATGTAACGTAATATGCAGTGTATCATTGAAAATACCTTATACTATAACGTAATATGCAGTGTATCATTGAAAATACCTTCCCATATAACGTAATATGCAGTGTATCATTGAAAATATCTTATAATATATGGTAATTCTAGTCTGTCAATGAAAATACCTTATAATATAACGTAATATGCAGTGTACCATTGAAAATACCTTAGAATATATCGTAATTTGTAGTGTATCATTGAAAATACCTTATAATCTAACGTAATATGCTGTGTATCATTGAAAATACCTTATAATATAACGTAATATGCAGTGTATCATTGAAAATACCTTCCCATATAACGTAATATGCAGTGTATCATTGAAAATACCTTCCCATATAACGTAATATGCAGTGTATCATTGAAAATACCTTATAATATATCGCAATTTGTAGTGAATCAATGAAAATACCTTCTCATATAACGTAATATGCAGTGTATCATTGAAAATACTTTATAATATATCGTTATTTGTAGTGTATCTTTGAAAATACCTTATAATATAACGTAATATGCAGTGTATCATTGAAAATACCTTATAATATATAGTAGTTTATCATTGAAAATACCTTATAATATAACTTAATATGCAGTGTATCATTGAAAATACCTTATGATGTAACGTAATATGCAGTGTATCATTGAAAATACCTTATACTATAACGTAATATGCAGTGTATCATTGAAAATACCTTAGAATATATGGTAATTCTAGTCTATCAATGAAAATACCTTATAATATAACGTAATATGCAGTGTATCATTGAAAATACCTTATAATATATAGCAGTTTATCATTGAAAATACCTTTTAATATAACGTAATATGCAGTGTATCATTGAAAATACCTTATAATATATCGTAATTTGTAGTGTATCATTGAAAATACATTATAGTATAACGTAATATGCAGTGTATCATTGAAAATACCTTATAATATATCGTAATTTGTAGTGTATCATTGAAAATACCTTAGAATATATGGTAATGCTAGTCTATCAATGAAAATACCTTATAATATAACGTAATATGCAGTGTATCATTGAAAATACCTTATAATATATAGTAGTTTATCATTGAAAATACCTTCCCATATAACGTAATATGCAGTGTATCATTGAAAATACCTTATAATATATCGTAATTTGTAGTGTATCAATGAAAATACCTTCTCATATAACGTAATATGCAGTGTATCATTGAAAATACCTTATAATATATCGTTATTTGTAGTGTATCTTTGAAAATACCTTATAATATAACGTAATATGCAGTGTATCATTGAAAATACCTTATAATATATAGTAGTTTATCATTGAATATACCTTATAATATAACTTAATATGCAGTGTATCATTGAAAATACCTTATGATGTAACGTAATATGCAGTGTATCATTGAAAATACCTTATAATATAACGTAATATGCAGGGTATCACTGAAAATACCTTATAATATATCGTAATTTGTAGTGTATCAATGAAAATACCTTCTCATATAACGTAATATGCAGTGTATCATTGAAAATACCTTATAATATATCGTAATTTGTAGTGTATCTTTGAAAATACCATATAATATAACGTAATATGCAGTGTATCGTAGAAAATACCTTATAATATATAGCAGTTTATCATTGAAAATACCTTATAATATAACTTAATATGCAGGGTATCATTGAAAATACCTTATAATATATCGTAATTTGTAGTGTATCATTGAAAATACCTTAGAATATATGGTAATGCTAGTCTATCAATGAAAATACCTTATAATATAACGTAATATGCAGTGTATCATTGAAAATACCTTATAATATATAGTAGTTTATCATTGAAAATACCTTATAATATAACGTAATATGCAGGGTATCATTGAAAATACCTTATAATATATCGTAATTTGTAGTGTATCATTGAAAATACCTTATAATATAACATAATATGCAGTGTATCATTGAAAATACCTTATAATATATCGTAATTTGTACTGTATCATTGAAAATACCTTAGAATATATGGTAATTCTAGTCTATCAATGAAAATACCTTATAATATAACGTAATATGCAGTGTATCATTGAAAATACCTTATAATATATAGCAGTTTATCATTGAAAATACCTTTTAATATAACGTAATATGCAGTGTATCATTGAAAATACCTTATAATATATCGTAATTTGTAGTGTATCATTGAAAATACATTATAGTATAACGTAATATGCAGTGTATCAGTGAAAATACCTTATAATATATAGTAGTTTATCATTGAAAATACCTTAGAATATATGGTAATTCTAGTCTATCAATGAAAATACCTTATAATATAACGTAATATGCAGTGTATCATTGAAAATACCTTATAATATATCGTAATTTGGAGTGTATCATTGAAAATACATTATAATATAACGTAATATGCAGTGCATCATTGAAAATACCTTATAATATAACGTAATATGCAGTGTATCATTGAAAATCCTTATAATATAATGTAATATGCAGTGTATCAATGAAAATACCTTGTAATATAACGTAATATGCAGGTTATCATTGAAAATACCTTATAATATATCGTAATTTGTAGTGTATCATTGAAAATACCTTATAATATATAGTAGTTTATCATTGAAAATACCTTATAATATAACTTAATATGCAGTGTATCATTGAAAATACCTTATGAGATAACGTAATATGCAGTGTATCATTGAAAATACCTTATAATATAACGTAATATGCAGGGTATCATTGAGAATACCTTATAATATATCGTAATTTGTAGTGTATCAATGAAAATACCTTCTGATATAACGTAATATGCAGTGTATCATTGAAAATACCTTATAATATATCGTAATTTGTAGTGTATCATTGAAAATACCTTATAATATCACGTAATATGCAGTGTATCATTGAAAATACCTTATAATATAACGTAATATGCAGTGTATCATTGAAAATACCTTCCCATATAACGTAATATGCAGTGTATCATTGAAAATACCTTATAATATATGGTAATTCTAGTCTGTCAATGAAAATACCTTATAATATAACGTAATATGCAGTGTATCATTGAAAATACCTTATAATATATAGTAGTTTATCATTGAAAATACCTTATAATATAACGTAATATGCAGGGTATCATTGAAAATACCTTATAATATATCGTAATTTGTAGTGTATCATTGAAAATACCTTATAATATAACATAATATGCAGTGTATCATTGAAAATACCTTATAATATATCGTAATTTGTACTGTATCATTGAAAATACCTTAGAATATATGGTAATTCTAGTCTATCAATGAAAATACCTTATAATATAACGTAATATGCAGTGTATCATTGAAAATACCTTATAATATATCGTAATTTGTAGTGTATCATTGAAAATACCTTATAATATAACATAATATGCAGTGTATCATTGAAAATACCTTATAATATATCGTAATTTGTAGTGTATCATTGAAAATACCTTAGAATATATGGTAATGCTAGTCTATCAATGAAAATACCTTATAATATAACGTAATATGCAGTGTATCATTGAAAATACCTTATAATATATAGTAGTTTATCATTGAAAATACCTTATAATATAACGTAATATGCAGGGTATCATTGAAAATACCTTATAATATATCGTAATTTGTAGTGTATCATTGAAAATACCTTATAATATAACATAATATGCAGTGTATCATTGAAAATACCTTATAATATATCGTAATTTGTACTGTATCATTGAAAATACCTTAGAATATATGGTAATTCTAGTCTATCAATGAAAATACCTTATAATATAACGTAATATGCAGTGTATCATTGAAAATACCTTATAATATATAGCAGTTTATCATTGAAAATACCTTTTAATATAACGTAATATGCAGTGTATCATTGAAAATACCTTATAATATATCGTAATTTGTAGTGTATCATTGAAAATACATTATAGTATAACGTAATATGCAGTGTATCAGTGAAAGTACCTTATAATATATAGTAGTTTATCATTGAAAATACCTTAGAATATATGGTAATTCTAGTCTATCAATGAAAATACCTTATAATATAACGTAATATGCAGTGTATCATTGAAAATACCTTATAATATATCGTAATTTGTAGTGTATCATTGAAAATACATTATAGTATAACGTAATATGCAGTGCATCATTGAAAATACCTTATAATATAACGTAATATGCAGTGTATCATTGAAAATCCTTATAATATAATGTAATATGCAGTGTATCAATGAAAATACCTTATAATATAACGTAATATGCAGGTTATCATTGAAAATACCTTATAATATAACGTAATATGCAGTGTATCATTGAAAATACCTTATAATATATCGTAATTTGTAGTGTATCATTGAAAATACCTTCCCATATAACGTAATATGCAGTGTATCATTGAAAATACCTTATAATATATGGTAATTCTAGTCTGTCAATGAAAATACCTTATAATATAACGTAATATGCAGTGTACCATTGAAAATACCTTAGAATATATCGTAATTTGTAGTGTATCATTGAAAATACCTTATAATCTAACGTAATATGCAGTGTATCATTGAAAATACCTTATAATATAACGTAATATGCAGTGTATCATTGAAAATACCTTCCCATATAACGTAATATGCAGTGTATCATTGAAAATACCTTCCCATATAACGTAATATGCAGTGTATCATTGAAAATACCTTATAATATATCGCAATTTGTAGTGAATCAATGAAAATACCTTCTCATATAACGTAATATGCAGTGTATCATTGAAAATACTTTATAATATATCGTTATTTGTAGTGTATCTTTGAAAATACCTTATAATATAACGTAATATGCAGTGTATCATTGAAAATACCTTATAATATATAGTAGTTTATCATTGAAAATACCTTATAATATAACTTAATATGCAGTGTATCATTGAAAATACCTTATGATGTAACGTAATATGCAGTGTATCATTGAAAATACCTTATACTATAACGTAATATGCAGTGTATCATTGAAAATACCTTCCCATATAACGTAATATGCAGTGTATCATTGAAAATACCTTATAATATATGGTAATTCTAGTCTGTCAATGAAAATACCTTATAATATAACGTAATATGCAGTGTACCATTGAAAATACCTTAGAATATATCGTAATTTGTAGTGTATCATTGAAAATACCTTATAATCTAACGTAATATGCAGTGTATCATTGAAAATACCTTATAATATAACGTAATATGCAGTGTATCATTGAAAATACCTTCCCATATAACGTAATATGCAGTGTATCATTGAAAATACCTTCCCATATAACGTAATATGCAGTGTATCATTGAAAATACCTTATAATATATCGCAATTTGTAGTGAATCAATGAAAATACCTTCTCATATAACGTAATATGCAGTGTATCATTGAAAATACTTTATAATATATCGTTATTTGTAGTGTATCTTTGAAAATACCTTATAATATAACGTAATATGCAGTGTATCATTGAAAATACCTTATAATATATAGTAGTTTATCATTGAAAATACCTTATAATATAACTTAATATGCAGTGTATCATTGAAAATACCTTATGATGTAACGTAATATGCAGTGTATCATTGAAAATACCTTATACTATAACGTAATATGCAGTGTATCATTGAAAATACCTTCCCATATAACGTAATATGCACTGTATCATTGAAAATACCTTATAATATATGGTAATTCTAGTCTGTCAATGAAAATACCTTATAATATAACGTAATATGCAGTGTACCATTGAAAATACCTTAGAATATATCGTAATTTGTAGTGTATCATTGAAAATACCTTATAATCTAACGTAATATGCAGTGTATCATTGAAAATACCTTATAATATAACGTAATTTGTAGTGTATCATTGAAAATACATTATAGTATAACGTAGTATGCAGTGTATCAGTGAAAGTACCTTATAATATATAGTAGTTTATCATTGAAAATACCTTAGAATATATGGTAATTCTAGTCTATCAATGAAAATACCTTATAATATAACGTAATATGCAGTGTATCATTGAAAATACCTTATAATATATCGTAATATGCAGTGTATCATTGAAAATACCTTATACTATAACGTAATATGCAGTGTATCATTGAAAATACCTTCCCATATAACGTAATATGCAGTGTATCATTGAAAATACCTTATAATATATGGTAATTCTAGTCTGTCAATGAAAATACCTTATAATCTAACGTAATATGCAGTGTATCATTGAAAATACCTTATAATATAACGTAATATGCAGTGTATCATTGAAAATACCTTATAATATAACGTAATATGCAGTGTATCATTGAAAATACCTTCCCATATAACGTAATATGCAGTGTATCATTGAAAATACCTTCCCATATAACGTAATATGCAGTGTATCATTGAAAATACCTTATAATATATCGCAATTTGTAGTGAATCAATGAAAATACCTTCTCATATAACGTAATATGCAGTGTATCATTGAAAATACTTTATAATATATCGTTATTTGTAGTGTATCTTTGAAAATACCTTATAATATAACGTAATATGCAGTGTATCATTGAAAATACCTTATAATATATAGTAGTTTATCATTGAAAATACCTTATAATATAACTTAATATGCAGTGTATCATTGAAAATACCTTATGATGTAACGTAATATGCAGTGTATCATTGAAAATACCTTATAATATAACGTAATATGCAGGGTATCATTGAAAATACCTTATAATATATCGTAATTTGTAGTGTATCAATGAAAATACCTTCTCATATAACGTAATATGCAGTGTATCGTAGAAAATACCTTATAATATATAGCAGTTTATCATTGAAAATACCTTATAATATAACTTAATATGCAGGGTATCATTGAAAATACCTTATAATATATCGTAATTTGTAGTGTATCATTGAAAATACCTTAGAATATATGGTAATGCTAGTCTATCAATGAAAATACCTTATAATATAACGTAATATGCAGTGTATCATTGAAAATACCTTATAATATATAGTAGTTTATCATTGAAAATACCTTATAATATAACGTAATATGCAGGGTATCATTGAAAATACCTTATAATATATCGTAATTTGTAGTGTATCATTGAAAATACCTTATAATATAACATAATATGCAGTGTATCATTGAAAATACCTTATAATATATCGTAATTTGTACCGTATCATTGAAAATACCTTAGAATATATGGTAATTCTAGTCTATCAATGAAAATACCTTATAATATAACGTAATATGCAGTGTATCATTGAAAATACCTTATACTATAACGTAATATGCAGTGTATCATTGAAAATACCTTATACTATAACGTAATATGCAGTGTATCATTGAAAATACCTTCCCATATAACGTAATATGCAGTGTATCATTGAAAATACCTTATAATATATGGTAATTCTAGTCTGTCAATGAAAATACCTTATAATATAACGTAATATGCAGTGTACCATTGAAAATACCTTAGAATATATCGTAATTTGTAGTGTATCATTGAAAATACCTTATAATCTAACGTAATATGCAGTGTATCATTGAAAATACCTTATAATATAACGTAATATGCAGTGTATCATTGAAAATACCTTCCCATATAACGTAATATGCAGTGTATCATTGAAAATACCTTCCCATATAACGTAATATGCAGTGTATCATTGAAAATACCTTATAATATATCGCAATTTGTAGTGAATCAATGAAAATACCTTCTCATATAACGTAATATGCAGTGTATCATTGAAAATACTTTATAATATATCGTTATTTGTAGTGTATCTTTGAAAATACCTTATAATATAACGTAATATGCAGTGTATCATTGAAAATACCTTATAATATATCGTAATTTGTAGTGTATCATTGAAAATACCTTATAATATATAGCAGTTTATCATTGAAAATACCTTTTAATATAACGTAATATGCAGTGTATCATTGAAAATACCTTATAATATATCGTAATTTGTAGTGTATCATTGAAAATACATTATAATATAACGTAATATGCAGGGTATCATTGAAAATACCTTATAATATATCGTAATTTGTAGTGTATCATTGAAAATACCTTATAATATAACATAATATGCAGTGTATCATTGAAAATACCTTATAATATATCGTAATTTGTACTGTATCATTGAAAATACCTTAGAATATATGGTAATTCTAGTCTATCAATGAAAATACCTTATAATATAACGTAATATGCAGTGTATCATTGAAAATACCTTATAATATAACGTAATATGCAGGGTATCATTGAAAATACCTTATAATATATCGTAATTTGTAGTGTATCTTTGAAAATACCTTATAATATAACGTAATATGCAGTGTATCGTAGAAAATACCTTATAATATATAGCAGTTTATCATTGAAAATACCTTATAATATACCTTAATATGCAGTGTATCATTGAAAATACCTTATAATATATCGTTATTTGTAGTGTATCTTTGAAAATACCTTATAATATAACGTAATATGCAGTGTATCATTGAAAATACCTTATAATATATAGTAGTTTATCATTGAAAATACCTTATAATATAACTTAATATGCAGTGTATCATTGAAAATACCTTATGATATAACGTAATATGCAGTGTATCATTGAAAATACCTTATAATATAACGTAATATGCAGGGTATCATTGAAAATACCTTATAATATATCGTAATATGCAGTGTACCATTGAAAATACCTTATAATATAACGTAATATGCAGTGTATCATTGAAAATACCTTATAATATATCGTAATATGCAGTGTATCATTGAAAATACCTTATAATATATCGTAATATGCAGTCTACCATTGAAAATACATTATAAAATAATGTAATATGTAGTCTGTCATTGAAAATACCTTATAATATATCGTAACATGCAGTTTATCATTGAAAATACCTTATAATATAACGTAATATGCAGTGTATCATTGAAAATACCTTAGAATATATCGTTATTTGTAGTGTATCTTTGAAAATACCTTATAATATAACGTAATATGCAGTGTATCATTGAAAATACCTTATAATATATAGTAGTTTATCATTGAAAATACCTTATAATATAACTTAATATGCAGTGTATCATTGAAAATACCTTATGATGTAACGTAATATGCAGTGTATCATTGAAAATACCTTATAATATAACGTAATATGCAGGGTATCATTGAAAATACCTTATAATATATCGTAATTTGTAGTGTATCAATGAAAATACCTTCTCATATAACGTAATATGCAGTGTATCATTGAAAATACCTTATAATATATCGTAATTTGTAGTGTATCATTGAAAATACCTTATAATATAACGTAATATGCAGTGTATCATTGAAAATACCTTATACTATAACGTAATATGCAGTGTATCATTGAAACTACCTTCCCATATAACGTAATATGCAGTGTATCATTGAAAATACCTTATAATATATGGAAATTCTAGTCTGTCAATGAAAATACCTTATAATATAACGTTACATGCAGTGTACCATTGAAAATACCTTATAATATAACTTAATATGCAGGGTATCATTGAAAATACCTTATAATATATCGTAATTTGTAGTGTATCATTGAAAATACCTTAGAATATATGGTAATGCTAGTCTATCAATGAAAATACCTTATAATATAACGTAATATGCAGTGTATCATTGAAAATACCTTATAATATATAGTAGTTTATCATTGAAAATACCTTATAATATAACGTAATATGCAGGGTATCATTGAAAATACCTTATAATATATCGTAATTTGTAGAGTATCATTGAAAATACCTTATAATATAACATAATATGCAGTGTATCATTGAAAATACCTTATAATATATCGTAATTTGTACTGTATCATTGAAAATACCTTAGAATATATGGTAATTCTAGTCTATCAATGAAAATACCTTATAATATAACGTAATATGCAGTGTATCATTGAAAATACCTTATAATATATCGTAATTTGTAGTGTATCATTGAAAATACATTATAGTATAACGTAATATGCAGTGTATCAGTGAAAGTACCTTATAATATATAGTAGTTTATCATTGAAAATACCTTAGAATATATGGTAATTCTAGTCTATCAATGAAAATACCTTATAATATAACGTAATATGCAGTGTATCATTGAGAATACCTTATAATATAACGTAATATGCAGTGTATCATTGAAAATACCTTATACTATAACGTAATATGCAGTGTATCATTGAAACTACCTTCCCATATAACGTAATATGCAGTGTATCATTGAAAATACCTTATAATATATGGAAATTCTAGTCTGTCAATGAAAATACCTTATAATATAACGTTACATGCAGTGTATCATTGAAAATACCTTATAATATAACTTAATATGCAGGGTATCATTGAAAATACCTTATAATATATCGTAATTTGTAGTGTATCATTGAAAATACCTTAGAATATATGGTAATGCTAGTCTATCAATGAAAATACCTTATAATATAACGTAATATGCAGTGTATCATTGAAAATACCTTATAATATATAGTAGTTTATCATTGAAAATACCTTATAATATAACGTATTATGCAGGGTATCATTGAAAATACCTTATAATATATCGTAATTTGTAGTGTATCATTGAAAATACCTTATAATATAACATAATATGCAGTGTATCATTGAAAATACCTTATAATATATCGTAATTTGTACTGTATCATTGAAAATACCTTAGAATATATGGTAATTCTAGTCTATCAATGAAAATACCTTATAATATAACGTAATATGCAGTGTATCATTGAAAATACCTTATAATATATAGCAGTTTATCATTGAAAATACCTTTTAATATAACGTAATATGCAGTGTATCATTGAAAATACCTTATAATATATCGTAATTTGTAGTGTATCATTGAAAATACATTATAGTATAACGTAATATGCAGTGTATCAGTGAAAGTACCTTATAATATATAGTAGTTTATCATTGAAAATACCTTAGAATATATGGTAATTCTAGTCTATCAATGAAAATACCTTATAATATAACGTAATATGCAGTGTATCATTGAGAATACCTTATAATATATAGCAGTTTATCATTGAAAATACCTTTTAATATAACGTAATATGCAGTGTATCATTGAAAATACCTTATAATATATCGTAATTTGTAGTGTATCATTGAAAATACATTATAGTATAACGTAATATGCAGTGCATCATTGAAAATACCTTATAATATAACGTAATATGCAGTGTATCATTGAAAATCCTTATAATATAATGTAATATGCAGTGTATCAATGAAAATACCTTGTAATATAACGTAATATGCAGTGTATCATTGAAAATACCTTATGAGATAACGTAATATGCAGTGTATCATTGAAAATACCTTATAATATAACGTAATATGCAGGGTATCATTGAGAATACCTTATAATATAACGTAATATGCAGTGTATCATTGAAAATACCTTATAATATAACGTAATATGCAGGGTATAATTGAAAATACCTTATAATACATCGTAATTTGTAGTGTATCATTGAAAATACATTAGAATATATGGTAATTCTAGTCTATCAATGAAAATACCTTATAATATAACGAAATATGCAGTGTATCATTGAAAATACCTTATAATATATCGTAATTTGTAGTGTATCATTGAAAATACCTTATAATATAACGTAATATGCAGTGTATCATTGAAAATACCTTATACTATAACGTAATATGCAGTGTATCATTGAAAATACCTTCCCATATAACGTAATATGCAGTGTATCATTGAAAATACCTTATAATATATGGTAATTCTAGTCTGTCAATGAAAATACCTTATAATATAACGTAATATGCAGTGTACCATTGAAAATACCTTAGAATATATCGTAATTTGTAGTGTATCATTGAAAATACCTTATAATCTAACGTAATATGCAGTGTATCATTGAAAATACCTTATAATATAACGTAATATGCAGTGTATCATTGAAAATACCTTCCCATATAACGTAATATGCAGTGTATCATTGAAAATACCTTATAATATATCGTTATTTGTAGTGTATCTTTGAAAATACCTTATAATATAACGTAATATGCAGTGTATCATTGAAAATACCTTCCCATATAACGTAATATGCAGTGTATCATTGAAAATACCTTATAATATATCGTAATTTGTAGTGTATCAATGAAAATACCTTATGATATAACGTAATATGCAGTGTATCATTGAAAATACCTTATAATATAACGTAATATGCAGTGTACCATTGAAAATACCTTATAATATCACGTAATATGCAGTGTATCATTGAAAATACCTTATAATATAACGTAATATGCAGGGTATAATTGAAAATACCTTATAATACATCGTAATTTGTAGTGTATCTTCGAAAATACCTTATAATATAACGTAATATGCAGTGTATCATTGAAAATACCTTATAATATATAGTAGTTTATCATTGAAAATACCTTATAATATAACTTAATATGCAGTGTATCATTGAAAATACCTTATAATATATCGTAATTTGTAGTGTATCATTGAAAATACATTATAGTATAACGTAATATGCAGTGTATCAGTGAAAGTACCTTATAATATATAGTAGTTTATCATTGAAAATACCTTAGAATATATGGTAATTCTAGTCTATCAATGAAAATACCTTATAATATAACGTAATATGCAGTGTATCATTGAGAATACCTTATAATATATAGCAGTTTATCATTGAAAATACCTTTTAATATAACGTAATATGCAGTGTATCATTGAAAATACCTTATAATATATCGTAATTTGTAGTGTATCATTGAAAATACATTATAGTATAACGTAATATGCAGTGCATCATTGAAAATACCTTATAATATAACGTAATATGCAGTGTATCATTGAAAATACCTTATACTATAACGTAATATGCAGTGTATCATTGAAACTACCTTCCCATATAACGTAATATGCAGTGTATCATTGAAAATACCTTATAATATATGGAAATTCTAGTCTGTCAATGAAAATACCTTATAATATAACGTTACATGCAGTGTATCATTGAAAATACCTTATAATATAACTTAATATGCAGGGTATCATTGAAAATACCTTATAATATATCGTAATTTGTAGTGTATCATTGAAAATACCTTAGAATATATGGTAATGCTAGTCTATCAATGAAAATACCTTATAATATAACGTAATATGCAGTGTATCATTGAAAATACCTTATAATATATAGTAGTTTATCATTGAAAATACCTTATAATATAACGTATTATGCAGGGTATCATTGAAAATACCTTATAATATATCGTAATTTGTAGTGTATCATTGAAAATACCTTAGAATATATGGTAATTCTAGTCTATCAATGAAAATACCTTATAATATAACGTAATATGCAGTGTATCATTGAAAATACCTTATAATATATAGCAGTTTATCATTGAAAATACCTTTTAATATAACGTAATATGCAGTGTATCATTGAAAATACCTTATAATATATCGTAATTTGTAGTGTATCATTGAAAATACATTATAGTATAACGTAATATGCAGTGTATCAGTGAAAGTACCTTATAATATATAGTAGTTTATCATTGAAAATACCTTTTAATATAACGTAATATGCAGTGTATCATTGAAAATACCTTATAATATATCGTAATTTGTAGTGTATCATTGAAAATACATTATAGTATAACGTAATATGCAGTGCATCATTGAAAATACCTTATAATATAACGTAATATGCAGTGTATCATTGAAAATCCTTATAATATAATGTAATATGCAGTGTATCAATGAAAATACCTTGTAATATAACGTAATATGCAGTGTATCATTGAAAATACCTTATAATATATCGTAATTTGTAGTGTATCATTGAAAATACATTATAGTATAACGTAATATGCAGTGCATCATTGAAAATACCTTATAATATAACGTAATATGCAGTGTATCATTGAAAATCCTTATAATATAATGTAATATGCAGTGTATCAATGAAAATACCTTGTAATATAACGTAATATGCAGTGTATCATTGAAAATACCTTATGAGATAACGTAATATGCAGTGTATCATTGAAAATACCTTATAATATAACGTAATATGCAGGGTATCATTGAGAATACCTTATAATATAACGTAATATGCAGTGTATCATTGAAAATACCTTATAATATAACGTAATATGCAGGGTATAATTGAAAATACCTTATAATACATCGTAATTTGTAGTGTATCATTGAAAATACATTAGAATATATGGTAATTCTAGTCTATCAATGAAAATACCTTATAATATAACGAAATATGCAGTGTATCATTGAAAATACCTTATAATATAACGTAATATGCAGTGTATCATTGAAAATACCTTATACTATAACGTAATATGCAGTGTATCATTGAAAATACCTTCCCATATAACGTAATATGCAGTGTATCATTGAAAATACCTTATAATATATGGTAATTCTAGTCTGTCAATGAAAATACCTTATAATATAACGTAATATGCAGTGTACCATTGAAAATACCTTAGAATATATCGTAATTTGTAGTGTATCATTGAAAATACCTTCCCATATAACGTAATATGCAGTGTATCATTGAAAATACCTTCCCATATAACGTAATATGCAGTGTATCATTGAAAATACCTTCCCATATAACGTAATATGCAGTGTATCATTGAAAATACCTTATAATATATCGTAATTTGTAGTGTATCAATGAAAATACCTTATGATATAACGTAATATGCAGTGTATCATTGAAAATACCTTATAATATAACGTAATATGCAGTGTACCATTGAAAATACCTTATGATATAACGTAATATGCAGTGTATCATTGAAAATACCTTATAATATAACGTAATATGCAGTGTACCATTGAAAATACCTTATAATATCACGTAATATGCAGTGTATCATTGAAAATACCTTATAATATAACGTAATATGCAGGGTATAATTGAAAATACCTTATAATACATCGTAATTTGTAGTGTATCTTCGAAAATACCTTATAATATAACGTAATATGCAGTGTATCATTGAAAATACCTTATAATATATAGTAGTTTATCATTGAAAATACCTTATAATATAACTTAATATGCAGTGTATCATTGAAAATACCTTATAATATATCGTAATTTGTAGTGTATCATTGAAAATACCTTCTCATATAACGTATATAGTAGTTTATCATTGAAAATACCTTATAATATAACTTAATATGCAGTGTATCATTGAAAATACCTTATAATATATCGTAATTTGTAGTGTATCATTGAAAATACATTATAGTATAACGTAATATGCAGTGTATCAGTGAAAGTACCTTATAATATATAGTAGTTTATCATTGAAAATACCTTAGAATATATGGTAATTCTAGTCTATCAATGAAAATACCTTATAATATAACGTAATATGCAGTGTATCATTGAGAATACCTTATAATATATAGCAGTTTATCATTGAAAATACCTTTTAATATAACGTAATATGCAGTGTATCATTGAAAATACCTTATAATATAACGTAATATGCAGGGTATCATTGAGAATACCTTATAATATAACGTAATATGCAGTGTATCATTGAAAATACCTTATAATATAACGTAATATGCAGGGTATAATTGAAAATACCTTATAATACATCGTAATTTGTAGTGTATCATTGAAAATACATTAGAATATATGGTAATTCTAGTCTATCAATGAAAATACCTTATAATATAACGAAATATGCAGTGTATCATTGAAAATACCTTATAATATATCGTAATTTGTAGTGTATCATTGAAAATACCTTATAATATAACGTAATATGCAGTGTATCATTGAAAATACCTTATACTATAACGTAATATGCAGTGTATCATTGAAAATACCTTCCCATATAACGTAATATGCAGTGTATCATTGAAAATACCTTATAATATATGGTAATTCTAGTCTGTCAATGAAAATACCTTATAATATAACGTAATATGCAGTGTACCATTGAAAATACCTTAGAATATATCGTAATTTGTAGTGTATCATTGAAAATACCTTATAATCTAACGTAATATGCAGTGTATCATTGAAAATACCTTATAATATAACGTAATATGCAGTGTATCATTGAAAATACCTTCCCATATAACGTAATATGCAGTGTATCATTGAAAATACCTTATAATATATCGTTATTTGTAGTGTATCTTTGAAAATACCTTATAATATAACGTAATATGCAGTGTATCATTGAAAATACCTTCCCATATAACGTAATATGCAGTGTATCATTGAAAATACCTTATAATATATCGTAATTTGTAGTGTATCAATGAAAATACCTTATGATATAACGTAATATGCAGTGTATCATTGAAAATACCTTATAATATAACGTAATATGCAGTGTACCATTGAAAATACCTTATAATATCACGTAATATGCAGTGTATCATTGAAAATACCTTATAATATAACGTAATATGCAGGGTATAATTGAAAATACCTTATAATACATCGTAATTTGTAGTGTATCATTGAAAATACATTAGAATATATGGTAATTCTAGTCTATCAATGAAAATACCTTATAATATAACGTAATATGCAGTGTATCATTGAAAATACCTTATAATATATCGTAATTTGTAGTGTATCATTGAAAATACCTTATAATATAACGTAATATGCAGTGTATCATTGAAAATACCTTATACTATAACGTAATATGCAGTGTATCATTGAAAATACCTTATACTATAACGTAATATGCAGTGTATCATTGAAAATACCTTCCCATATAACGTAATATGCAGTGTATCATTGAAAATACCTTATAATATAACGTAATATGCAGGGTATAATTGAAAATACCTTATAATACATCGTAATTTGTAGTGTATCATTGAAAATACATTAGAATATATGGTAATTCTAGTCTATCAATGAAAATACCTTATAATATAACGTAATATGCAGTGTATCATTGAAAATACCTTATAATATATCGTAATTTGTAGTGTATCATTGAAAATACCTCATAATATAACGTAATATGCAGTGTATCATTGAAAATACCTTATACTATAACGTAATATGCAGTGTATCATTGAAAATACCTTATACTATAACGTAATATGCAGTGTATCATTGAAAATACCTTCCCATATAACGTAATATGCAGTGTATCATTGAAAATACCTTATAATATATGGTAATTCTAGTCTGTCAATGAAAATACCTTATAATATAACGTAATATGCAGTGTACCATTGAAAATACCTTAGAATATATCGTAATTTGTAGTGTATCATTGAAAATACCTTATAATCTAACGTAATATGCAGTGTATCATTGAAAATACCTTATAATATAACGTAATATGCAGTGTATCATTGAAAATACCTTCCCATATAACGTAATATGCAGTGTATCATTGAAAATACCTTCCCATATAACGTAATATGCAGTGTGTCATTGAAAATACCTTCCCATATAACGTAATATGCAGTGTATCATTGAAAATACCTTATAATATATCGCAATTTGTAGTGAATCAATGAAAATACCTTCTCATATAACGTAATATGCAGTGTATCATTGAAAATACCTTATAATATATCGTTATTTGTAGTGTATCTTTGAAAATACCTTATAATATAACGTAATATGCAGTGTATCATTGAAAATACCTTATAATATATAGTAGTTTATCATTGAAAATACCTTATAATATAACTTAATATGCAGTGTATCATTGAAAATACCTTATAATATATCGTAATTTGTAGTGTATCATTGAAAATACCTTATAATATAACGTAATATGCAGTGTATCATTGAAAATACCTTATACTATAACGTAATATGCAGTGTATCATTGAAAATACCTTATACTATAACGTAATATGCAGTGTATCATTGAAAATACCTTCCCATATAACGTAATATGCAGTGTATCATTGAAAATACCTTATAATATAACGTAATATGCAGGGTATAATTGAAAATACCTTATAATACATCGTAATTTGTAGTGTATCATTGAAAATACATTAGAATATATGGTAATTCTAGTCTATCAATGAAAATACCTTATAATATAACGAAATATGCAGTGTATCATTGAAAATACCTTATAATATATGGTAATTCTAGTCTGTCAATGAAAATACCTTATAATATAACGTAATATGCAGTGTACCATTGAAAATACCTTAGAATATATCGTAATTTGTAGTGTATCATTGAAAATACCTTATAATCTAACGTAATATGCAGTGTATCATTGAAAATACCTTATAATATAACGTAATATGCAGTGTATCATTGAAAATACCTTCCCATATAACGTAATATGCAGTGTATCATTGAAAATACCTTATAATATATCGTTATTTGTAGTGTATCTTTGAAAATACCTTATAATATAACGTAATATGCAGTGTATCATTGAAAATACCTTCCCATATAACGTAATATGCAGTGTATCATTGAAAATACCTTATAATATATCGTAATTTGTAGTGTATCAATGAAAATACCTTATGATATAACGTAATATGCAGTGTATCATTGAAAATACCTTATAATATAACGTAATATGCAGTGTACCATTGAAAATACCTTATAATATCACGTAATATGCAGTGTATCATTGAAAATACCTTATAATATAACGTAATATGCAGGGTATAATTGAAAATACCTTATAATACATCGTAATTTGTAGTGTATCATTGAAAATACATTAGAATATATGGTAATTCTAGTCTATCAATGAAAATACCTTATAATATAACGTAATATGCAGTGTATCATTGAAAATACCTTATAATATATCGTAATTTGTAGTGTATCATTGAAAATACCTTATAATATAACGTAATATGCAGTGTATCATTGAAAATACCTTATAATATATGGTAATTCTAGTCTGTCAATGAAAATACCTTATAATATAACGTAATATGCAGTGTACCATTGAAAATACCTTAGAATATATCGTAATTTGTAGTGTATCATTGAAAATACCTTATAATCTAACGTAATATGCAGTGTATCATTGAAAATACCTTATAATATAACGTAATATGCAGTGTATCATTGAAAATACCTTCCCATATAACGTAATATGCAGTGTATCATTGAAAATACCTTCCCATATAACGTAATATGCAGTGTATCATTGAAAATACCTTCCCATATAACGTAATATGCAGTGTATCATTGAAAATACCTTATAATATATCGCAATTTGTAGTGAATCAATGAAAATACCTTCTCATATAACGTAATATGCAGTGTATCATTGAAAATACCTTATAATATATCGTAATTTGTAGTGTATCATTGAAAATACATTATAGTATAACGTAATATGCAGTGTATCAGTGAAAGTACCTTATAATATATAGTAGTTTATCATTGAAAATACCTTAGAATATATGGTAATTCTAGTCTATCAATGAAAATACCTTATAATATAACGTAATATGCAGTGTATCATTGAGAATACCTTATAATATATAGCAGTTTATCATTGAAAATACCTTTTAATATAACGTAATATGCAGTGTATCATTGAAAATACCTTATAATATATCGTAATTTGTAGTGTATCATTGAAAATACATTATAGTATAACGTAATATGCAGTGCATCATTGAAAATACCTTATAATATAACGTAATATGCAGTGTATCATTGAAAATCCTTATAATATAATGTAATATGCAGTGTATCAATGAAAATACCTTGTAATATAACGTAATATGCAGTGTATCATTGAAAATACCTTATGAGATAACGTAATATGCAGTGTATCATTGAAAATACCTTATAATATAACGTAATATGCAGGGTATCATTGAGAATACCTTATAATATAACGTAATATGCAGTGTATCATTGAAAATACCTTATAATATAACGTAATATGCAGGGTATAATTGAAAATACCTTATAATACATCGTAATTTGTAGTGTATCATTGAAAATACATTAGAATATATGGTAATTCTAGTCTATCAATGAAAATACCTTATAATATAACGAAATATGCAGTGTATCATGGAAAATACCTTATAATATATCGTAATATGCAGTGTATCATTGAAAATACCTTATACTATAACGTAATATGCAGTGTATCATTGAAAATACCTTCCCATATAACGTAATATGCAGTGTATCATTGAAAATACCTTATAATATATCGTAATTTGTAGTGTATCAATGAAAATACCTTATGATATAACGTAATATGCAGTGTATCATTGAAAATACCTTATAATATAACGTAATATGCAGTGTATCATTGAAAATACCTTCCCATATAACGTAATATGCAGTGTATCATTGAAAATACCTTCCCATATAACGTAATATGCAGTGTATCATTGAAAATACCTTCCCATATAACGTAATATGCAGTGTATCATTGAAAATACCTTATAATATATCGCAATTTGTAGTGAATCAATGAAAATACCTTCTCATATAACGTAATATGCAGTGTATCATTGAAAATACCTTATAATATATCGTTATTTGTAGTGTATCTTTGAAAATACCTTATAATATAACGTAATATGCAGTGTATCATTGAAAATACCTTATAATATATAGTAGTTTATCATTGAAAATACCTTATAATATAACTTAATATGCAGTGTATCATTGAAAATACCTTATGATGTAACGTAATATGCAGTGTATCATTGAAAATACCTTATAATATAACGTAATATGCAGGGTATCATTGAAAATACCTTATAATATATCGTAATTTGTAGTGTATCAATGAAAATACCTTCTCATATAACGTAATATGCAGTGTATCATTGAAAATACCTTATAATATATCGTAATTTGTAGTGTATCATTGAAAATACCTTATAATATAACGTAATATGCAGTGTATCATTGAAAATACCTTATAATATAACGTAATATGCAGGGTATCATTGAAAATACCTTATAATATATCGTAATTTGTAGTGTATCTTTGAAAATACCTTATAATATAACGTAATATGCAGTGTATCGTAGAAAATACCTTATAATATATAGCAGTTTATCATTGAAAATACCTTATAATATACCTTAATATGCAGTGTATCATTGAAAATACCTTATAATATATCGTTATTTGTAGTGTATCTTTGAAAATACCTTATAATATAACGTAATATGCAGTGTATCATTGAAAATACCTTATAATATATAGTAGTTTATCATTGAAAATACCTTATAATATAACTTAATATGCAGTGTACCATTGAAAATACGTTATAATATAACGTAATATGCAGTGTATCGTTGCAAATACCTTATAATATATCGTAATATGCAGTCTACCATTGAAAATACATTATAAAATAATGTAATATGTAGTCTGTCATTGAAAATACCTTATAAAATAACGTAATATGCAGTATACCATTGAAAATACTTATAATATAACGTAATATGCAGTTTATCATTGAAAATACCTTATAATATAACGTAATATGCAGTGTATCATTGAAAATACCTTAGAATATATGGTAATTCTAGTCTATCAATGAAAATACCTTATAATATATCGTAATTTGTATTGTATCATTGAAAATACCTTATAGTATAACGTAATATGCAGTGCATCATTGAAAATTCCTTATAATATCACGTAATATGCAGTGTATCATTGAAAATACCTTATAATATAACGTAATATGCAGGATATCATTGAAAATACCTTATAATATATCGTAATATGCAGTGTATCATTGAAAATACCTTATAATGTTATGTAATATGCAGTCTACCATTGAAAATACATTATAAAATAATGTAATATGCAGTCTGTCATTGAAAATACCTTATAAAATAACGTAATATGCAGGGTATCATTGAAAATACCTTATAATATATCGTAATATGCAGTGTACCATTGAAAATACGTTATAATATAACGTAATATGCAGTGTATCGTTGCAAATACCTTATAATATATCGTAATATGCAGTCTACCATTGAAAATACATTATAAAATAATGTAATATGTAGTCTGTCATTGAAAATACCTTATAAAATAACGTAATATGCAGTATACCATTGAAAATACTTATAATATAACGTAATATGCAGTTTATCATTGAAAATACCTTATAATATAACGTAATATGCAGTGTATCATTGAAAATACCTTAGAATATATGGTAATTCTAGTCTATCAATGAAAATACCTTATAATATATCGTAATTTGTATTGTATCATTGAAAATACCTTATAGTATAACGTAATATGCAGTGCATCATTGAAAATTCCTTATAATATCACGTAATATGCAGTGTATCATTGAAAATACCTTATAATATAACGTAATATGCAGGATATCATTGAAAATACCTTATAATATATCGTAATTTGTAGTGTATCAATGAAAATACCTTATAATATATAGTAGTTTATCATTGAATATACCATATGATATAACGTAATATGCAGGGTATCATTGAAAATACCTTATAATATATCGTAATTTGTAGTGTATCATTGAAAATACCTTAGAATATATGGTAATTCTAGTCTATCAATGAAAATACCTTATAATATAACGTAATATGCAGTGTATCATTGAAAATACCTTATAATATATCGTAATTTGTAGTTTATCATTGAAAATACCTTATAATATAACGTAATATGCAGGGTATCATTGAAAATACCTTATAATATATCGTAATTTGTAGTGTATCATTGAAAATACCTTATAATATATCGTAATATGCAGTGTACCATTGAAAATACGTTATAATATAACGTAATATGCAGTGTATCGTTGCAAATACTTTATAATATATCGTAATATGCAGTCTACCATTGAAAATACATTATAAAATAATGTAATATGTAGTCTGTCATTGAAAATACCTTATAATATAACGCAATATGCAGTGTATCATTGAAAATACCTTATAATATATCGTAATATGCAGTGTATCATTGAAAATACCTTATAATGTTATGTAATATGCAGTCTACCATTGAAAATACATTATAAAATAATGTAATATGCAGTCTGTCATTGAAAATACCTTATAAAATAACGTAATATGCAGTATACCATTGAAAATACTTATAATATAACGTAATATGCAGTTTATCATTGAAAATACCTTATAATATAACGTAATATGCAGTGTATCATTGAAAATACCTTAGAATATATGGTAATTCTAGTCTATCAATGAAAATACCTTATAATATATCGTAATTTGTATTGTATCATTGAAAATACCTTGTAGTATAACGTAATATGCAGTGCATCATTGAAAATTCCTTATAATATCACGTAATATGCAGTGTATCGTTGCAAATACCTTATAATATATCGTAATATGCAGTCTACCATTGAAAATACATTATAAAATAATGTAATATGTAGTCTGTCATTGAAAATACCTTATAAAATAACGTAATATGCAGTATACCATTGAAAATACTTATAATATAACGTAATATGCAGTTTATCATTGAAAATACCTTATAATATAACGTAATATGCAGTGTATCATTGAAAATACCTTAGAATATATGGTAATTCTAGTCTATCAATGAAAATACCTTATAATATATCGTAATTTGTATTGTATCATTGAAAATACCTTATAGTATAACGTAATATGCAGTGCATCATTGAAAATTCCTTATAATATCACGTAATATGCAGTGTATCATTGAAAATACCTTATAATATAACGTAATATGCAGGATATCATTGAAAATACCTTATAATATATCGTAATTTGTAGTGTATCAATGAAAATACCTTATAATATATAGTAGTTTATCATTGAATATACCATATGATATAACGTAATATGCAGGGTATCATTGAAAATACCTTATAATATATCGTAATTTGTAGTGTATCATTGAAAATACCTTAGAATATATGGTAATTCTAGTCTATCAATGAAAATACCTTATAATATAACGTAATATGCAGTGTATCATTGAAAATACCTTATAATATATCGTAATTTGTAGTTTATCATTGAAAATACCTTATAATATAACGTACTATGCAGGGTATCATTGAAAATACCTTATAATATATCGTAATTTGTAGTGTATCATTGAAAATACCTTATAATATATCGTAATATGCAGTGTACCATTGAAAATACGTTATAATATAACGTAATATGCAGTGTATCGTTGCAAATACTTTATAATATATCGTAATATGCAGTCTACCATTGAAAATACATTATAAAATAATGTAATATGTAGTCTGTCATTGAAAATACCTTATAATATAACGCAATATGCAGTGTATCATTGAAAATACCTTATAATATATCGTAATATGCAGTGTATCATTGAAAATACCTTATAATGTTATGTAATATGCAGTCTACCATTGAAAATACATTATAAAATAATGTAATATGCAGTCTGTCATTGAAAATACCTTATAAAATAACGTAATATGCAGTATACCATTGAAAATACTTATAATATAACGTAATATGCAGTTTATCATTGAAAATACCTTATAATATAACGTAATATGCAGTGTATCATTGAAAATACCTTAGAATATATGGTAATTCTAGTCTATCAATGAAAATACCTTATAATATATCGTAATTTGTATTGTATCATTGAAAATACCTTGTAGTATAACGTAATATGCAGTGCATCATTGAAAATTCCTTATAATATCACGTAATATGCAGTGTATCATTGAAAATACCTTATAATATAACGTAATATGCAGGATATCATTGAAAATACCTTATAATATATCGTAATTTGTAGTGTATCAATGAAAATACCTTATAATATATAGTAGTTTATCATTGAAAATACCTTATAGTATAACGTAATATGCAGTGTATCATTGAAAATACCTTGTAATATATCGTAATATGCAGTGTATCATTGGAAATACCTTATAATATAACGTAATATGCAGTGTATCATTGAAAATACCTTAGAATATATGGTAATTCTAGTCTATCAATGAAAATACCTTATAATATATAGTAATTTGTATTGTATCATTGAAAATACCTTAGAATATATGGTAATTCTAGTCTATCAATGAAAATACCTTATAATATATCGTAATTTGTATTGTATCATTGAAAATACCTTATAGTATAACGTAATATGCAGTGCATCATTGAAAATTCCTTATAATATCACGTAATATGCAGTGTATCATTGAAAATACCTTATAATATAACGTAATATGCAGGATATCATTGAAAATACCTTATAATATATCGTAATTTGTAGTGTATCAATGAAAATACCTTATAATATATAGTAGTTTATCATTGAAAATACCTTATAATATAACGTAATATGCAGTGTATCATTGAAAATACCTTGTAATATATCGTAATATGCAGTGTATCATTGGAAATACCTTATAATATAACGTAATATGCAGTGTATCATTGAAAATACCTTAGAATATATGGTAATTCTAGTCTATCAATGAAAATACCTTATAATATATAGTAATTTGTATTGTATCATTGAAAATACCTTATAGTATAACGTAATATGCAGTGCATCATTGAAAATACCTTATAATATAACGTAATATGCAGTGTATCATTGAAAATACCTTATAATATATCGTAATTTGTAGTGTATCATTGAAAATACCTTATAATATAACGTAATATGCAGTGTATCATTGAAAATACCTTATAATATCACGTAATATGCAGTGTATCATTGAAAATACCTTATAATATAACGTAATATGCAGGATATCATTGAAAATACCTTATAATATATCGTAATTTGTAGTGTATCAATGAAAATACCTTATAATATATAGTAGTTTATCATTGAAAATACCTTATAGTATAACGTAATATGCAGTGTATCATTGAAAATACCTTGTAATATATCGTAATATGCAGTGTATCATTGGAAATACCTTATAATATAACGTAATATGCAGTGTATCATTGAAAATACCTTAGAATATATGGTAATTCTAGTCTATCAATGAAAATACCTTATAATATATAGTAATTTGTATTGTATCATTGAAAATACCTTATAGTATAACGTAATATGCAGTGCATCATTGAAAATACCTTATAATATAACGTAATATGCAGTGTATCATTGAAAATACCTTATAATATATCGTAATTTGTAGTGTATCATTGAAAATACCTTATAATATAACGTAATATGCAGTGTATCATTGAAAATACCTTATAATATAACGTAATATGCAGTGTATCATTGAAAATACCTTATAATATAACGTAATATGCAGTGTATTATTGAATATACCTTCCCATATAACTTAATATGCAGTGTATCATTGAATATACCTTATGATATAACGTAATTTGTAGTGTATCATTGAAAATACCTTATAATATATAGTAGTTTATCATTGAAAATACCTTATAGTATAACGTAATATGCAGTGTATCATTGAAAATACCTTGTAATATAACGTAATATGCAGTGTATCATTGAAAATACCTTATAATATATTGCAGTTTATCATTGAAAATACCTTTTAATATAACTTAATATGCAGTGTATCATTGAAAATACCTTATGATATAACGTAATATGCAGTGTATCATTGAAAATACCTTAGAATATATGGTAATTCTAGTCTATCAATGAAAATACCTTATAATATAACGTAATATGCAGTGTATCATTGAAAATACCTTATAATATATCGTAATTTGTAGTGTATCATTGAAAATACCTTATAATATAACGTAATATGCAGTGTATCATTGAAAATACCTTATAATATAACGTAATATGCAGTGTATCATTGAAAATACATTATAAAATAATGTAATATGCAGTCTGTCATTGAAAATACCTTATAAAATAACGTAATATGCAGTATACCATTGAAAATACTTATAATATAACGTAATATGCAGTTTATCATTGAAAATACCTTATAATATAACGTAATATGCAGTGTATCATTGAAAATACCTTAGAATATATGGTAATTCTAGTCTATCAATGAAAATACCTTATAATATATCGTAATTTGTATTGTATCATTGAAAATACCTTATAGTATAACGTAATATGCAGTGCATCATTGAAAATTCCTTATAATATCACGTAATATGCAGTGTATCATTGAAAATACCTTATAATATAACGTAATATGCAGGATATCATTGAAAATACCTTATAATATATCGTAATTTGTAGTGTATCAATGAAAATACCTTATAATATATAGTAGTTTATCATTGAAAATACCTTATAGTATAACGTAATATGCAGTGTATCATTGAAAATACCTTATAATATATCGTAATATGCAGTGTATCATTGGAAATACCTTATAATATAACGTAATATGCAGTGTATCATTGAAAATACCTTAGAATATATGGTAATTCTAGTCTATCAATGAAAATACCTTATAATATATAGTAATTTGTATTGTATCATTGAAAATACCTTAGAATATATGGTAATTCTAGTCTATCAATGAAAATACCTTATAATATATCGTAATTTGTATTGTATCATTGAAAATACCTTATAGTATAACGTAATATGCAGTGCATCATTGAAAATTCCTTATAATATCACGTAATATGCAGTGTATCATTGAAAATACGTTATAATATAACGTAGTATGCAGTGTATCGTTGAAAATACCTTATAATATATCGTAATATGCAGTCTACCATTGAAAATACATTATATAATAATGTAATATGTAGTCTGTCATTGAAAATACCTTATAATATAACGCAATATGCAGTGTATCATTGAAAATACCTTATAATATATCGTAATATGCAGTGTATCATTGAAAATACCTTATAATGTTATGTAATATGCAGTCTACCATTGAAAATACATTATAAAATAATGTAATATGCAGTCTGTCATTGAAAATACCTTATAAAATAACGTAATATGCAGTATACCATTGAAAATACTTATAATATAACGTAATATGCAGTTTATCATTGAAAATACCTTATAATATAACGTAATATGCAGTGTATCATTGAAAATACCTTAGAATATATGGTAATTCTAGTCTATCAATGAAAATACCTTATAATATATCGTAATTTGTATTGTATCATTGAAAATACCTTATAGTATAACGTAATATGCAGTGTATCATTGAAAATACCTAGTAATATAACGTAATATGCAGTGTATCATTGGAAATACCTTATAATATAACGTAATATGCAGTGTATCATTGAAAATACCTTATAATATATTGCAGTTTATCATTGAAAATACCTTTTAATATAACTTAATATGCAGTGTATCATTGAAAATACCTTATAATATAACGTAATATGCAGTGTATCATTGAAAATAACTTATAATATATCGTAATTTGTAGTGTATCATTGAAAATACCTTATAATATAACGTAATATGCAGTGTATCATTGAAAATACCTTATAATATAACGTAATATGCAGTGTATCATTGAAAATACCTTATAATATAACGTAATATGCAGTGTATCATTGAAAATACCTTATAATATAACGTAATATGCAGTGTATCATTGAAAATACCTTCCCATATAACTTAATATGCAGTGTATCATTGAAAATACCTTATAATATATCGTAATTTGTAGTGTATCATTGAAAATACCTTATAATATAACGTAATATGCAGTGTATCATTGAAAATACCTTCCCATATAACTTAATATGCAGTGTATCATTGAATATACCTTATGATATAACGTAATTTGTAGTGTATCATTGAAAATACCTTATAATATATAGTAGTTTATCATTGAAAATACCTTATAGTATAACGTAATATGCAGTGTATCATTGAAAATACCTAGTAATATAACGTAATATGCAGTGTATCATTGAAAATACCTTATAATATATTGCAGTTTATCATTGAAAATACCTTATAATATATCGTAACTTGTAGTGTATCATTGAAAATACCTTATAATATAACGTAATATGCAGTGTATCATTGAAAATACCTTATAATATAACGTAATATGCAGTGTATCATTGAAAATACCTTCCCATATAACTTAATATGCAGTGTATCATTGAATATACCTTATGATATAACGTAATTTGTAGTGTATCATTGAAAATACCTTATAATATATAGTAGTTTATCATTGAAAATACCTTATAGTATAACGTAATATGCAGTGTATCATTGAAAATACCTTATAATATATCGTTATTTGTAGTGTATCTTTGAAAATACCTTATAATATAACGTAATATGCAGTGTATCATTGAAAATACCTTATAATATATAGTAGTTTATCATTGAAAATACCTTATAATATAACGTAATATGCAGTGTATCATTGAAAATACCTTATAGTATAACGTAATATGCAGTGCATCATTGAAAATACCTTATAATATAACGTAATATGCAGTGTATCATTGAAAATACCTTATAATATAACGTAATATGCAGTGTATCATTGAAAATACCTTCCCATATAACTTAATATGCAGTGTATCATTGAATATACCTTATGATATAACGTAATTTGTAGTGTATCATTGAAAATACCTTATAATATATAGTAGTTTATCATTGAAAATACCTTATAGTATAACGTAATATGCAGTGTATCATTGAAAATACCTAGTAATATAACGTAATATGCAGTGTATCATTGAAAATACCTTATAATATATTGCAGTTTATCATTGAAAATACCTTATAATATATCGTAACTTGTAGTGTATCATTGAAAATACCTTATAATATAACGTAATATGCAGTGTATCATTGAAAATACCTTATAATATAACGTAATATGCAGTGTATCATTGAAAATACCTTCCCATATAACTTAATATGCAGTGTATCATTGAAAATACCTTATAATATATCGTTATTTGTAGTGTATCATTGAAAATACCTTATAATATAACGTAATATGCAGTGTATCATTGAAAATACCTTCCCATATAACTTAATATGCAGTGTATCATTGAATATACCTTATGATATAACGTAATTTGTAGTGTATCATTGAAAATACCTTATAATATATAGTAGTTTATCATTGAAAATACCTTATAGTATAACGTAATATGCAGTGTATCATTGAAAATACCTAGTAATATAACGTAATATGCAGTGTATCATTGAAAATACCTTATAATATATTGCAGTTTATCATTGAAAATACCTTATAATATATCGTAACTTGTAGTGTATCATTGAAAATACCTTATAATATAACGTAATATGCAGTGTATCATTGAAAATACCTTATAATATAACGTAATATGCAGTGTATCATTGAAAATACCTTCCCATATAACTTAATATGCAGTGTATCATTGAATATACCTTATGATATAACGTAATTTGTAGTGTATCATTGAAAATACCTTATAATATATAGTAGTTTATCATTGAAAATACCTTATAGTATAACGTAATATGCAGTGTATCATTGAAAATACCTTATAATATATCGTTATTTGTAGTGTATCTTTGAAAATACCTTATAATATAACGTAATATGCAGTGTATCATTGAAAATACCTTATAATATATAGTAGTTTATCATTGAAAATACCTTATAATATAACGTAATATGCAGTGTATCATTGAAAATACCTTATAGTATAACGTAATATGCAGTGCATCATTGAAAATACCTTATAATATAACGTAATATGCAGTGTATCATTGAAAATACCTTATAATATAACGTAATATGCAGTGTATCATTGAAAATACCTTCCCATATAACTTAATATGCAGTGTATCATTGAATATACCTTATGATATAACGTAATTTGTAGTGTATCATTGAAAATACCTTATAATATATAGTAGTTTATCATTGAAAATACCTTATAGTATAACGTAATATGCAGTGTATCATTGAAAATACCTTGTAATATAACGTAATATGCAGTGTATCATTGAAAATACCTTATAATATATTGCAGTTTATCATTGAAAATACCTTATAATATATCGTAACTTGTAGTGTATCATTGAAAATACCTTATAATATAACGTAATATGCAGTGTATCATTGAAAATACCTTATAATATAACGTAATATGCAGTGTATCATTGAAAATACCTTCCCATATAACTTAATATGCAGTGTATCATTGAATATACCTTATGATATAACGTAATTTGTAGTGTATCATTGAAAATACCTTATAATATATAGTAGTTTATCATTGAAAATACCTTATAGTATAACGTAATATGCAGTGTATCATTGAAAATACCTTATAATATATCGTTATTAGTAGTGTATCTTTGAAAATACCTTATAATATAACGTAATATGCAGTGTATCATTGAAAATACCATATAATATATAGTAGTTTATCATTGAAAATACCTTATAATATAACGTAATATGCAGTGTATCATTGAAAATACCTTATAGTATAACGTAATATGCAGTGCATCATTGAAAATACCTTATAATATAACGTAATATGCAGTGTATCATTGAAAATACCTTATAATATAACGTAATATGCAGTGTATCATTGAAAATACCTTATAACATATCGTAATTTGTAGTGTATCAATGAAAATACCTTCTCATATAACGTAATATGCAGTGTATCATTGAAAATACCTTATAATATATCGTTATTTGTAGTGTATCATTGAAAATACCTTATAATATAACGTAATATGCAGTGTATCATTGAAAATACCTTCCCATATAACTTAATATGCAGTGTATCATTGAATATACCTTATGATATAACGTAATTTGTAGTGTATCATTGAAAATACCTTATAATATATAGTAGTTTATCATTGAAAATACCTTATAGTATAACGTAATATGCAGTGTATCATTGAAAATACCTAGTAATATAACGTAATATGCAGTGTATCATTGAAAATACCTTATAATATATTGCAGTTTATCATTGAAAATACCTTTTAATATAACTTAATATGCAGTGTATCATTGAAAATACCTTATGATATAACGTAATATGCAGTGTATCATTGAAAATACCTTAGAATATATGGTAATTCTAGTCTATCAATGAAAATACCTTATAATATAACGTAATATGCAATGTATCATTGAAAATACCTTATAGTATTCCGTAATATGCAGTGCATCATTGAAAATACCTTATAATGTAACGTAATATGCAGTGTATCATTGAAAATACCTTATAATATAACGTAATATGCAGTGTATCATTGAAAATACCTTCCCATATAACGTAATATGCAATGTATCATTGAAAATACCTTATAATATAACGTAATATGCAGTGTATCATTGAAAATACCTTATAATATAACGTAATATGCAGTGTATCATTGAAAATACCTCATAATATAACGTAATATGCAGTTTATCATTGAAAATACCTTCCCATATAACGTAATATGCAGTGTATCATTGAAAATACCTTATAATATATCGTAATTTGTAGTGTATCAATGAAAATACCTTCTCATATAACGTAATATGCAGTGTATCATTGAAAATACCTTATAATATATCGTTATTTGTAGTGTATCTTTGAAAATACCTTATAATATAACGTAATATGCAGTGTATCATTGAAAATACCTTATAATATATAGTAGTTTATCATTGAAAATACCTTATAATATAACTTAATATGCAGTGTATCATTGAAAATACCTTATGATGTAACGTAATATGCAGTGTATCATTGAAAATACCTTATAATATAACGTAATATGCAGGGTATCATTGAAAATACCTTATAATATATCGTAATTTGTAGTGTATCAATGAAAATACCTTCTCATATAACGTAATATGCAGTGTATCATTGAAAATACCTTATAATATATCGTAATTTGTAGTGTATCATTGAAAATACCTTATAATATAACGTAATATGCAGTGTATCATTGAAAATACCTTATAATATAACGTAATATGCAGGGTATCATTGAAAATACCTTATAATATATCGTAATTTGTAGTGTATCTTTGAAAATACCTTATAATATAACGTAATATGCAGTGTATCGTAGAAAATACCTTATAATATATAGCAGTTTATCATTGAAAATACCTTATAATATACCTTAATATGCAGTGTATCATTGAAAATACCTTATAATATATCGTTATTTGTAGTGTATCTTTGAAAATACCTTATAATATAACGTAATATGCAGTGTATCATTGAAAATACCTTATAATATATAGTAGTTTATCATTGAAAATACCTTATAATATAACTTAATATGCAGTGTATCATTGAAAATACCTTATGATATAACGTAATATGCAGTGTATCATTGAAAATACCTTATAATATAACGTAATATGCAGGGTATCATTGAAAATACCTTATAATATATCGTAATATGCAGTGTACCATTGAAAATACCTTATAATATAACGTAATATGCAGTGTATCATTGAAAATACCTTATAATATAACGTAATATGCAGTGTATCATTGAAAATACCTTATAATATATCGTAATATGCAGTCTACCATTGAAAATACATTATAAAATAATGTAATATGTAGTCTGTCATTGAAAATACCTTATAATATATCGTAATTTGTAGTGTATCAATGAAAATACCTTCTCATATAACGTAATATGCAGTGTATCATTGAAAATACCTTATAATATATCGTAATTTGTAGTGTATCATTGAAAATACCTTAGAATATATGGTAATTCTTGTCTATCAATGAAAATACCTTATAATATAACGTAATATGCAGTGTATCATTGAATATACCATATGATATAACGTAATATGCAGGGTATCATTGAAAATACCTTATAATATATCGTAATTTGTAGTGTATCATTGAAAATACCTTAGAATATATGGTAATTCTAGTCTATCAATGAAAATACCTTATAATATAACGTAATATGCAGTGTATCATTGAAAATACCTTATAATATATCGTAATTTGTAGTTTATCATTGAAAATACCTTATAATATAACGTACTATGCAGGGTATCATTGAAAATACCTTATAATATATCGTAATTTGTAGTGTATCATTGAAAATAACTTAGAATATATCGTAATATGCAGTGTATCATTGAAAATACCTTATAATGTTATGTAATATGCAGTCTACCATTGAAAATACATTATAAAATAATGTAATATGCAGTCTGTCATTGAAAATACCTTATAAAATAACGTAATATGCAGGGTATCATTGAAAATACCTTATAATATATCGTAATATGCAGTGTACCATTGAAAATACGTTATAATATAACGTAATATGCAGTGTATCGTTGCAAATACCTTATAATATATCGTAATATGCAGTCTACCATTGAAAATACATTATAAAATAATGTAATATGTAGTCTGTCATTGAAAATACCTTATAAAATAACGTAATATGCAGTATACCATTGAAAATACTTATAATATAACGTAATATGCAGTTTATCATTGAAAATACCTTATAATATAACGTAATATGCAGTGTATCATTGAAAATACCTTAGAATATATGGTAATTCTAGTCTATCAATGAAAATACCTTATAATATATCGTAATTTGTATTGTATCATTGAAAATACCTTATAGTATAACGTAATATGCAGTGCATCATTGAAAATTCCTTATAATATCACGTAATATGCAGTGTATCATTGAAAATACCTTATAATATAACGTAATATGCAGGATATCATTGAAAATACCTTATAATATATCGTAATTTGTAGTGTATCAATGAAAATACCTTATAATATATAGTAGTTTATCATTGAAAATACCTTATAGTATAACGTAATATGCAGTGTATCATTGAAAATACCTTGTAATATATCGTAATATGCAGTGTATCATTGGAAATACCTTATAATATAACGTAATATGCAGTGTATCATTGAAAATACCTTAGAATATATGGTAATTCTAGTCTATCAATGAAAATACCTTATAATATATAGTAATTTGTATTGTATCATTGAAAATACCTTAGAATATATGGTAATTCTAGTCTATCATTGAAAATACCTTATAATATATCGTAATTTGTATTGTATCATTGAAAATACCTTATAGTATAACGTAATATGCAGTGCATCATTGAAAATTCCTTATAATATCACGTAATATGCAGTGTATCATTGAAAATACGTTATAATATAACGTAATATGCAGTGTATCGTTGAAAATACCTTATAATATATCGTAATATGCAGTGTATCATTGAAAATACCTTATAATGTTATGTAATATGCAGTCTACCATTGAAAATACATTATAAAATAATGTAATATGCAGTCTGTCATTGAAAATACCTTATAAAATAACGTAATATGCAGTATACCATTGAAAATACTTATAATATAACGTAATATGCAGTTTATCATTGAAAATACCTTATAATATAACGTAATATGCAGTGTATCATTGAAAATACCTTAGAATATATGGTAATTCTAGTCTATCAATGAAAATACCTTATAATATATCGTAATTTGTATTGTATCATTGAAAATACCTTATAGTATAACGTAATATGCAGTGTATCATTGAAAATACCTAGTAATATAACGTAATATGCAGTGTATCATTGGAAATACCTTATAATATAACGTAATATGCAGTGTATCATTGAAAATACCTTATAATATATTGCAGTTTATCATTGAAAATACCTTTTAATATAACTTAATATGCAGTGTATCATTGAAAATACCTTATAATATAACGTAATATGCAGTGTATCATTGAAAATAACTTATAATATATCGTAATTTGTAGTGTATCATTGAAAATACCTTATAATATAACGTAATATGCAGTGTATCATTGAAAATACCTTATAATATAACGTAATATGCAGTGTATCATTGAAAATACCTTATAATATAACGTAATATGCAGTGTATCATTGAAAATACCTTATAATATAACGTAATATGCAGTGTATCATTGAAAATACCTTCCCATATAACTTAATATGCAGTGTATCATTGAAAATACCTTATAATATATCGTAATTTGTAGTGTATCATTGAAAATACCTTATAATATAACGTAATATGCAGTGTATCATTGAAAATACCTTCCCATATAACTTAATATGCAGTGTATCATTGAATATACCTTATGATATAACGTAATTTGTAGTGTATCATTGAAAATACCTTATAATATATAGTAGTTTATCATTGAAAATACCTTATAGTATAACGTAATATGCAGTGTATCATTGAAAATACCTAGTAATATAACGTAATATGCAGTGTATCATTGAAAATACCTTATAATATATAGCAGTTTATCATTGAAAATACCTTATAATATATCGTAACTTGTAGTGTATCATTGAAAATACCTTATAATATAACGTAATATGCAGTGTATCATTGAAAATACCTTATAATATAACGTAATATGCAGTGTATCATTGAAAATACCTTCCCATATAACTTAATATGCAGTGTATCATTGAATATACCTTATGATATAACGTAATTTGTAGTGTATCATTGAAAATACCTTATAATATATAGTAGTTTATCATTGAAAATACCTTATAGTATAACGTAATATGCAGTGTATCATTGAAAATACCTTATAATATATCGTTATTTGTAGTGTATCTTTGAAAATACCTTATAATATAACGTAATATGCAGTGTATCATTGAAAATACCTTATAATATATAGTAGTTTATCATTGAAAATACCTTATAATATAACGTAATATGCAGTGTATCATTGAAAATACCTTATAGTATAACGTAATATGCAGTGCATCATTGAAAATACCTTATAATATAACGTAATATGCAGTGTATCATTGAAAATACCTTATAATATAACGTAATATGCAGTGTATCATTGAAAATACCTTCCCATATAACTTAATATGCAGTGTATCATTGAATATACCTTATGATATAACGTAATTTGTAGTGTATCATTGAAAATACCTTATAATATATAGTAGTTTATCATTGAAAATACCTTATAGTATAACGTAATATGCAGTGTATCATTGAAAATACCTAGTAATATAACGTAATATGCAGTGTATCATTGAAAATACCTTATAATATATTGCAGTTTATCATTGAAAATACCTTATAATATATCGTAACTTGTAGTGTATCATTGAAAATACCTTATAATATAACGTAATATGCAGTGTATCATTGAAAATACCTTATAATATAACGTAATATGCAGTGTATCATTGAAAATACCTTCCCATATAACTTAATATGCAGTGTATCATTGAATATACCTTATGATATAACGTAATTTGTAGTGTATCATTGAAAATACCTTATAATATATAGTAGTTTATCATTGAAAATACCTTATAGTATAACGTAATATGCAGTGTATCATTGAAAATACCTTATAATATATCGTTATTAGTAGTGTATCTTTGAAAATACCTTATAATATAACGTAATATGCAGTGTATCATTGAAAATACCTTATAATATATAGTAGTTTATCATTGAAAATACCTTATAATATAACGTAATATGCAGTGTATCATTGAAAATACCTTATAGTATAACGTAATATGCAGTGCATCATTGAAAATACCTTATAATATAACGTAATATGCAGTGTATCATTGAAAATACCTTATAATATAACGTAATATGCAGTGTATCATTGAAAATACCTTATAACATATCGTAATTTGTAGTGTATCAATGAAAATACCTTCTCATATAACGTAATATGCAGTGTATCATTGAAAATACCTTATAATATATCGTTATTTGTAGTGTATCATTGAAAATACCTTATAATATAACGTGATATGCAGTGTATCATTGAAAATACCTTCCCATATAACTTAATATGCAGTGTATCATTGAATATACCTTATGATATAACGTAATTTGTAGTGTATCATTGAAAATACCTTATAATATATAGTAGTTTATCATTGAAAATACCTTATAGTATAACGTAATATGCAGTGTATCATTGAAAATACCTAGTAATATAACGTAATATGCAGTGTATCATTGAAAATACCTTATAATATATTGCAGTTTATCATTGAAAATACCTTTTAATATAACTTAATATGCAGTGTATCATTGAAAATACCTTATGATATAACGTAATATGCAGTGTATCATTGAAAATACCTTAGAATATATGGTAATTCTAGTCTATCAATGAAAATACCTTATAATATAACGTAATATGCAGTGTATCATTGAAAATACCTTATAATATATCGTAACTTGTAGTGTATCATTGAAAATACCTTATAATATAACGGAATATGCAGTGTATCATTGAAAATACCTTCCCATATAACGTAATATGCAATGTATCATTGAAAATACCTTATAGTATTCCGTAATATGCAGTGCATCATTGAAAATACCTTATAATGTAACGTAATATGCAGTGTATCATTGAAAATACCTTATAATATAACGTAATATGCAGTGTATCATTGAAAATACCTTCCCATATAACGTAATATGCAGTGTATCATTGAATATACCTTATGATATAACGTAATTTGTAGTGTATCATTGAAAATACCTTATAATATATAGTAGTTTATCATTGAATATACCATATGATATAACGTAATATGCAGGGTATCATTGAAAATACCTTATAACATATCGTAATTTGTAGTGTATCAATGAAAATACCTTCTCATATAACGTAATATGCAGTGTATCATTGAAAATACCTTATAATATATCGTTATTTGTAGTGTATCATTGAAAATACCTCATAATATAACGTAATATGCAGTTTATCATTGAAAATACCTTCCCATATAACGTAATATGCAGTGTATCATTGAAAATACCTTATAATATATCGTAATTTGTAGTGTATCAATGAAAATACCTTCTCATATAACGTAATATGCAGTGTATCATTGAAAATACCTTATAATATATCGTTATGTGTAGTGTATCTTTGAAAATACCTTATAATATAACGTAATATGCAGTGTATCATTGAAAATACCTTATAATATATAGTAGTTTATCATTGAAAATACCTTATAATATAACTTAATATGCAGTGTATCATTGAATATACCTTATGATATAACGTAATTTGTAGTGTATCATTGAAAATAAATTATAATATATAGTAGTTTATCATTGGAAATACCTTATAATATAACGTAATATGCAGTGTATCATTGAAAATACCTTATAATATATTGCAGTTTATCATTGAAAATACCTTTTAATATAACTTAATATGCAGTGTATCATTGAAAATACCTTATGATATAACGTAATATGCAGTGTATCATTGAAAATACCTTGGAATATATGGTAATTCTAGTCTATCAATGAAAATACCTTATAATATATCGTAATATGCAGTGTATCATTGAAAATACCTTATAATATATCGTAATTTGTAGTGTATCATTGAAAATACCTTATAATATAACGTAATATGCAGTGTATCATTGAAAATACCTTATAATATAACGTAATATGCAGTGTATCATTGAAAATACCTTATAATATAACGTAATATGCAGTGTATCATTGAATATACCTTCCCATATAACTTAATATGCAGTGTATCATTGAATATACCTTATGATATAACGTAATTTGTAGTGTATCATTGAAAATACCTTATAATATATAGTAGTTTATCATTGAAAATACCTTATAGTATAACGTAATATGCAGTGTATCATTGAAAATACCTTGTAATATAACGTAATATGCAGTGTATCATTGAAAATACCTTATAATATATTGCAGTTTATCATTTCAAATACCTTTTAATATAACTTAATATGCAGTGTATCATTGAAAATACCTTATAATATATCGTAATTTGTAGTGTATCAATGAAAATACCTTCTCATATAACGTAATATGCAGTGTATCATTGAAAATACCTTATAATATATCGTTATTTGTAGTGTATCTTTGAAAATACCTTATAATATAACGTAATATGCAGTGTATCATTGGAAATACCTTATAATATAACGTAATATGCAGTGTATCATTGAAAATACCTTATAATATATTGCAGTTTATCATTGAAAATACCTTTTAATATAACTTAATATGCAGTGTATTATTGAAAATACCTTATGATATAACGTAATATGCAGTGTATCATTGAAAATACCATAGAATATATGGTAATTCTAGTCTATCAATGAAAATACCTTATAATATAACGTAATATGCAGTGTATCATTGAAAATACCTTATAATATAACGTAATATGCAGTGTATCATTGAATATACCTTCCCATATAACTTAATATGCAGTGTATCATTGAATATACCTTATGATATAACGTAATTTGTAGTGTATCATTGAAAATACCTTATAATATATAGTAGTTTATCATTGAAAATACCTTATAGTATAACGTAATATGCAGTGTATCATTGAAAATACCTTGTAATATAACGTAATATGCAGTGTATCATTGAAAATACCTTATAATATATTGCAGTTTATCATTGAAAATACCTTTTAATATAACTTAATATGCAGTGTATCATTGAAAATACCTTATGATATAACGTAATATGCAGTGTATCATTGAAAATACCTTAGAATATATGGTAATTCTAGTCTATCAATGAAAATACCTTATAATATAACGTAATATGCAGTGTATCATTGAAAATACCTTATAATATAACGTAATATGCAGTGTATCATTGAAAATACCTTATAATATATCGTTATTTGTAGTGTATCTTTGAAAATACCTTATAATATAACGTAATATGCAGTGTATCATTGAAAATACCTTATAATATATAGTAGTTTATCATTGAATATACCATATGATATAACGTAATATGCAGGGTATCATTGAAAATACCTTATAACATATCGTAATTTGTAGTGTATCAATGAAAATACCTTCTCATATAACGTAATATGCAGTGTATCATTGAAAATACCTTATAATATATCGTTATTTGTAGTGTATCATTGAAAATACCTCATAATATAACGTAATATGCAGTTTATCATTGAAAATACCTTCCCATATAACGTAATATGCAGTGTATCATTGAAAATACCTTATAATATATCGTAATTTGTAGTGTATCAATGAAAATACCTTCTCATATAACGTAATATGCAGTGTATCATTGAAAATACCTTATAATATATCGTAATGTGTAGTGTATCTTTGAAAATACCTTATAATATAACGTAATATGCAGTGTATCATTGAAAATACCTTATAATATATAGTAGTTTATCATTGAAAATACCTTATAATATAACTTAATATGCAGTGTATCATTGAATATACCTTATGATATAACGTAATTTGTAGTGTATCATTGAAAATAAATTATAATATATAGTAGTTTATCATTGAAAATACCTTATAATATAACGTAATATGCAGTGTATCATTGAAAATACCTTATAATATATTGCAGTTTATCATTGAAAATACCTTTTAATATAACTTAATATGCAGTGTATCATTGAAAATACCTTATGATATAACGTAATATGCAGTGTATCATTGAAAATACCTTAGAATATATGGTAATTCTAGTCTATCAATGAAAATACCTTATAATATATCGTAATATGCAGTGTATCATTGAAAATACCTTATAATATATCGTAATTTGTAGTGTATCATTGAAAATACCTTATAATATAACGTAATATGCAGTGTATCATTGAAAATACCTTATAATATAACGTAATATGCAGTGTATCATTGAAAATACCTTATAATATAACGTAATATGCAGTGTATCATTGAATATACCTTCCCATATAACTTAATATGCAGTGTATCATTGAATATACCTTATGATATAACGTAATTTGTAGTGTATCATTGAAAATACCTTATAATATATAGTAGTTTATCATTGAAAATACCTTATAGTATAACGTAATATGCAGTGTATCATTGAAAATACCTTGTAATATAACGTAATATGCAGTGTATCATTGAAAATACCTTATAATATATTGCAGTTTATCATTTCAAATACCTTTTAATATAACTTAATATGCAGTGTATCATTGAAAATACCTTATAATATATCGTAATTTGTAGTGTATCAATGAAAATACCTTCTCATATAACGTAATATGCAGTGTATCATTGAAAATACCTTATAATATATCGTTATTTGTAGTGTATCTTTGAAAATACCTTATAATATAACGTAATATGCAGTGTATCATTGAAAATACCTTATAATATATAGTAGTTTATCATTGAAAATACCTTATAATATAACTTAATATGCAGTGTATCATTGAATATACCTTATGATATAACGTAATTTGTAGTGTATCATTGAAAATACCTTATAATATATAGTAGTTTATCATTGAAAATACCTTATAGTATAACGTAATATGCAGTGTATCATTGAAAATACCTTGTAATATACCGTAATATGCAGTGTATCATTGGAAATACCTTATAATATAACGTAATATGCAGTGTATCATTGAAAATACCTTATAATATATTGCAGTTTATCATTGAAAATACCTTTTAATATAACTTAATATGCAGTGTATTATTGAAAATACCTTATGATATAACGTAATATGCAGTGTATCATTGAAAATACCATAGAATATATGGTAATTCTAGTCTATCAATGAAAATACCTTATAATATAACGTAATATGCAGTGTATCATTGAAAATACCTTATAATATAACGTAATATGCAGTGTATCATTGAATATACCTTCCCATATAACTTAATATGCAGTGTATCATTGAATATACCTTATGATATAACGTAATTTGTAGTGTATCATTGAAAATACCTTATAATATATAGTAGTTTATCATTGAAAATACCTTATAGTATAACGTAATATGCAGTGTATCATTGAAAATACCTTGTAATATAACGTAATATGCAGTGTATCATTGAAAATACCTTATAATATATTGCAGTTTATCATTGAAAATACCTTTTAATATAACTTAATATGCAGTGTATCATTGAAAATACCTTATGATATAACGTAATATGCAGTGTATCATTGAAAATACCTTAGAATATATGGTAATTCTAGTCTATCAATGAAAATACCTTATAATATAACGTAATATGCAGTGTATCATTGAAAATACCTTCCCATATAACGTAATATGCAGTGTATCATTGAAAATACCTTAGAATATATGGTAATTCTAGTCTATCAATGAAAATACCTTATAATATAACGTAATATGCAGTGTATCATTGAAAATACCTTATAATATATCGTAATTTGTAGTGTATCATTGAAAATACCTTTTAATATAACGTAATATGCAGTGTATCATTGAAAATACCTTATAATATAACGTAATATGCAGTGTATCATTGAAAATACCTTATAATATATCGTTATTTGTAGTGTATCTTTGAAAATACCTTATAATATAACGTAATATGCAGTGTATCATTGAAAATACCTTATAATATATAGTAGTTTATCATTGAAAATACCTTATAATATAACTTAATATGCAGTGTATCATTGAATATACCTTATGATATAACGTAATTTGTAGTGTATCATTGAAAATACCTTATAATATATAGTAGTTTATCATTGAAAATACCTTATAGTATAACGTAATATGCAGTGTATCATTGAAAATACCTTGTAATATACCGTAATATGCAGTGTATCATTGGAAATACCTTATAATATAACGTAATATGCAGTGTATCATTGAAAATACCTTATAATATATTGCAGTTTATCATTGAAAATACCTTTTAATATAACTTAATATGCAGTGTATTATTGAAAATACCTTATGATATAACGTAATATGCAGTGTATCATTGAAAATACCATAGAATATATGGTAATTCTAGTCTATCAATGAAAATACCTTATAATATAACGTAATATGCAGTGTATCATTGAAAATACCTTATAATATAACGTAATATGCAGTGTATCATTGAATATACCTTCCCATATAACTTAATATGCAGTGTATCATTGAATATACCTTATGATATAACGTAATTTGTAGTGTATCATTGAAAATACCTTATAATATATAGTAGTTTATCATTGAAAATACCTTATAGTATAACGTAATATGCAGTGTATCATTGAAAATACCTTGTAATATAACGTAATATGCAGTGTATCATTGAAAATACCTTATAATATATTGCAGTTTATCATTGAAAATACCTTTTAATATAACTTAATATGCAGTGTATCATTGAAAATACCTTATGATATAACGTAATATGCAGTGTATCATTGAAAATACCTTAGAATATATGGTAATTCTAGTCTATCAATGAAAATACCTTATAATATAACGTAATATGCAGTGTATCATTGAAAATACCTTCCCATATAACGTAATATGCAGTGTATCATTGAAAATACCTTAGAATATATGGTAATTCTAGTCTATCAATGAAAATACCTTATAATATAACGTAATATGCAGTGTATCATTGAAAATACCTTATAATATATCGTAATTTGTAGTGTATCATTGAAAATACCTTTTAATATAACGTAATATGCAGTGTATCATTGAAAATACCTTATAATATAACGTAATATGCAGTGTATCATTGAAAATACCTTATAATATAACGTAATATGCAGGGTATCATTGAAAATACCTTATAATATAACGTAATATGCAGTGTATCATTGAAAATACCTTATAATATATCGTAATTTGTAGTGTATCATTGAAAATACCTTTTAATATAACGTAATATGCAGTGTATCATTGAAAATACCTTATAATATAACGTAATATGCAGTGTATCATTGAAAATACCTTATAATATAACGTAATATGCAGTGTATCATTGAAAATACCTTATAATATAACGTAATATGCAGTGTATCATTGAAAATACCTTCCCATATAACGTAATATGCAGTGTATCATTGAAAATACCTTAGAATATATGGTAATTCTAGTCTATCAATGAAAATACCTTATAATATAACGTAATATGCAGTGTATCATTGAAAATACCTTATAATATATCGTAATTTGTAGTGTATCATTGAAAATACCTTTTAATATAACGTAATATGCAGTGTATCATTGAAAATACCTTATAATATAACGTAATATGCAGTGTATCATTGAAAATACCTTATAATATAACGTAATATGCAGTGTATCATTGAAAATACCTTATAATATAACGTAATATGCAGTGTATCATTGAAAATACCTTCCCATATAACGTAATATGCAGTGTATCATTGAAAATACCTTATAATATATCGTAATTTGTAGTGTATCAATGAAAATACCTTCTCATATAACGTAATATGCAGTGTATCATTGAAAATACCTTATAATATATCGTTATTTGTAGTGTATCTTTGAAAATACCTTATAATATAACGTAATATGCAGTGTATCATTGAAAATACCTTATAATATATAGTAGTTTATCATTGAAAATACCTTATAATATAACTTAATATGCAGTGTATCATTGAATATACCTTATGATATAACGTAATTTGTAGTGTATCATTGAAAATAAATTATAATATATAGTAGTTTATCATTGAAAATACCTTATAATATAACGTAATATGCAGTGTATCATTGAAAATACCTTATAATATATTGCAGTTTATCATTGAAAATACCTTTTAATATAACTTAATATGCAGTGTATCATTGAAAATACCTTATGATATAACGTAATATGCAGTGTATCATTGAAAATACCTTGGAATATATGGTAATTCTAGTCTATCAATGAAAATACCTTATAATATAACGTAATATGCAGTGTATCATTGAAAATACCTTATAATATATCGTAATTTGTAGTGTATCATTGAAAATACCTTATAATATAACGTAATATGCAGTGTATCATTGAAAATACCTTATAATATAACGTAATATGCAGTGTATCATTGAAAATACCTTATAATATAACGTAATATGCAGTGTATCATTGAATATACCTTCCCATATAACTTAATATGCAGTGTATCATTGAATATACCTTATGATATAACGTAATTTGTAGTGTATCATTGAAAATACCTTATAATATATAGTAGTTTATCATTGAAAATACCTTATAGTATAACGTAATATGCAGTGTATCATTGAAAATACCTTGTAATATAACGTAATATGCAGTGTATCATTGAAAATACCTTATAATATATTGCAGTTTATCATTTCAAATACCTTTTAATATAACTTAATATGCAGTGTATCATTGAAAATACCTTATAATATATCGTAATTTGTAGTGTATCAATGAAAATACCTTCTCATATAACGTAATATGCAGTGTATCATTGAAAATACCTTATAATATATCGTTATTTGTAGTGTATCTTTGAAAATACCTTATAATATAACGTAATATGCAGTGTATCATTGAAAATACCTTATAATATATAGTAGTTTATCATTGAAAATACCTTATAATATAACTTAATATGCAGTGTATCATTGAATATACCTTATGATATAACGTAATTTGTAGTGTATCATTGAAAATACCTTATAATATATAGTAGTTTATCATTGAAAATACCTTATAGTATAACGTAATATGCAGTGTATCATTGAAAATACCTTGTAATATACCGTAATATGCAGTGTATCATTGGAAATACCTTATAATATAACGTAATATGCAGTGTATCATTGAAAATACCTTATAATATATTGCAGTTTATCATTGAAAATACCTTTTAATATAACTTAATATGCAGTGTATTATTGAAAATACCTTATGATATAACGTAATATGCAGTGTATCATTGAAAATACCATAGAATATATGGTAATTCTAGTCTATCAATGAAAATACCTTATAATATAACGTAATATGCAGTGTATCATTGAAAATACCTTATAATATAACGTAATATGCAGTGTATCATTGAATATACCTTCCCATATAACTTAATATGCAGTGTATCATTGAATATACCTTATGATATAACGTAATTTGTAGTGTATCATTGAAAATACCTTATAATATATAGTAGTTTATCATTGAAAATACCTTATAGTATAACGTAATATGCAGTGTATCATTGAAAATACCTTGTAATATAACGTAATATGCAGTGTATCATTGAAAATACCTTATAATATATTGCAGTTTATCATTGAAAATACCTTTTAATATAACTTAATATGCAGTGTATCATTGAAAATACCTTATGATATAACGTAATATGCAGTGTATCATTGAAAATACCTTAGAATATATGGTAATTCTAGTCTATCAATGAAAATACCTTATAATATAACGTAATATGCAGTGTATCATTGAAAATACCTTATAATATAACGTAATATGCAGTGTATCATTGAAAATACCTTATAATATATCGTTATTTGTAGTGTATCTTTGAAAATACCTTATAATATAACGTAATATGCAGTGTATCATTGAAAATACCTTATAATATATAGTAGTTTATCATTGAAAATACCTTATAATATAACTTAATATGCAGTGTATCATTGAATATACCTTATGATATAACGTAATTTGTAGTGTATCATTGAAAATACCTTATAATATATAGTAGTTTATCATTGAATATACCATATGATATAACGTAATATGCAGGGTATCATTGAAAATACCTTATAACATATCGTAATTTGTAGTGTATCAATGAAAATACCTTCTCATATAACGTAATATGCAGTGTATCATTGAAAATACCTTATAATTTATCGTTATTTGTAGTGTATCTTTGAAAATACCTCATAATATAACGTAATATGCAGTTTATCATTGAAAATACCTTCCCATATAACGTAATATGCAGTGTATCATTGAAAATACCTTATAATATATCGTAATTTGTAGTGTATCAATGAAAATACCTTCTCATATAACGTAATATGCAGTGTATCATTGAAAATACCTTATAATATATCGTTATGTGTAGTGTATCTTTGAAAATACCTTATAATATAACGTAATATGCAGTGTATCATTGAAAATACCTTATAATATATAGTAGTTTATCATTGAAAATACCTTATAATATAACTTAATATGCAGTGTATCATTGAATATACCTTATGATATAACGTAATTTGTAGTGTATCATTGAAAATAAATTATAATATATAGTAGTTTATCATTGAAAATACCTTATAATATAACGTAATATGCAGTGTATCATTGAAAATACCTTATAATATATTGCAGTTTATCATTGAAAATACCTTTTAATATAACTTAATATGCAGTGTATCATTGAAAATACCTTATGATATAACGTAATATGCAGTGTATCATTGAAAATACCTTAGAATATATGGTAATTCTAGTCTATCAATGAAAATACCTTATAACATATCGTAATATGCAGTGTATCATTGAAAATACCTTATAACATATAGTAATTTGTAGTGTATCATTGAAAATACCTTATAATATAACGTAATATGCAGTGTATCATTGAAAATACCTTATAATATAACGTAATATGCAGTGTATCATTGAAAATACCTTATAATATAACGTAATATGCAGTGTATCATTGAATATACCTTCCCATATAACTTAATATGCAGTGTATCATTGAATATACCTTATGATATAACGTAATTTGTAGTGTATCATTGAAAATACCTTATAATATATAGTAGTTTATCATTGAAAATACCTTATAGTATAACGTAATATGCAGTGTATCATTGAAAATACCTTGTAATATAACGTAATATGCAGTGTATCATTGAAAATACCTTATAATATATTGCAGTTTATCATTTCAAATACCTTTTAATATAACTTAATATGCAGTGTATCATTGAAAATACCTTATAATATATCGTAATTTGTAGTGTATCAATGAAAATACCTTCTCATATAACGTAATATGCAGTGTATCATTGAAAATACCTTATAATATATCGTTATTTGTAGTGTATCTTTGAAAATACCTTATAATATAACGTAATATGCAGTGTATCATTGAAAATACCTTATAATATATAGTAGTTTATCATTGAAAATACCTTATAATATAACTTAATATGCAGTGTATCATTGAATATACCTTATGATATAACGTAATTTGTAGTGTATCATTGAAAATACCTTATAATATATAGTAGTTTATCATTGAAAATACCTTATAGTATAACGTAATATGCAGTGTATCATTGAAAATACCTTGTAATATACCGTAATATGCAGTGTATCATTGGAAATACCTTATAATATAACGTAATATGCAGTGTATCATTGAAAATACCTTATAATATATTGCAGTTTATCATTGAAAATACCTTTTAATATAACTTAATATGCAGTGTATTATTGAAAATACCTTATGATATAACGTAATATGCAGTGTATCATTGAAAATACCATAGAATATATGGTAATTCTAGTCTATCAATGAAAATACCTTATAATATAACGTAATATGCAGTGTATCATTGAAAATACCTTATAATATAACGTAATATGCAGTGTATCATTGAATATACCTTCCCATATAACTTAATATGCAGTGTATCATTGAATATACCTTATGATATAACGTAATTTGTAGTGTATCATTGAAAATACCTTATAATATATAGTAGTTTATCATTGAAAATACCTTATAGTATAACGTAATATGCAGTGTATCATTGAAAATACCTTGTAATATAACGTAATATGCAGTGTATCATTGAAAATACCTTATAATATATTGCAGTTTATCATTGAAAATACCTTTTAATATAACTTAATATGCAGTGTATCATTGAAAATACCTTATGATATAACGTAATATGCAGTGTATCATTGAAAATACCTTAGAATATATGGTAATTCTAGTCTATCAATGAAAATACCTTATAATATAACGTAATATGCAGTGTATCATTGAAAATACCTTCCCATATAACGTAATATGCAGTGTATCATTGAAAATACCTTAGAATATATGGTAATTCTAGTCTATCAATGAAAATACCTTATAATATAACGTAATATGCAGTGTATCATTGAAAATACCTTATAATATATCGTAATTTGTAGTGTATCATTGAAAATACCTTTTAATATAACGTAATATGCAGTGTATCATTGAAAATACCTTATAATATAACGTAATATGCAGTGTATCATTGAAAATACCTTATAATATAACGTAATATGCAGTGTATCATTGAAAATACCTTATAATATATCGTAATTTGTAGTGTATCATTGAAAATACCTTTTAATATAACGTAATATGCAGTGTATCATTGAAAATACCTTATAATATAACGTAATATGCAGTGTATCATTGAAAATACCTTATAATATAACGTAATATGCAGTGTATCATTGAAAATACCTTATAATATAACGTAATATGCAGTGTATCATTGAAAATACCTTCCCATATAACGTAATATGCAGTGTATCATTGAAAATACCTTAGAATATATGGTAATTCTAGTCTATCAATGAAAATACCTTATAATATAACGTAATATGCAGTGTATCATTGAAAATACCTTATAATATATCGTAATTTGTAGTGTATCATTGAAAATACCTTTTAATATAACGTAATATGCAGTGTATCATTGAAAATACCTTATAATATAACGTAATATGCAGTGTATCATTGAAAATACCTTATAATATAACGTAATATGCAGTGTATCATTGAAAATACCTTATAATATAACGTAATATGCAGTGTATCATTGAAAATACCTTCCCATATAACGTAATATGCAGTGTATCATTGAAAATACCTTATAATATATCGTAATTTGTAGTGTATCAATGAAAATACCTTCTCATATAACGTAATATGCAGTGTATCATTGAAAATACCTTATAATATATCGTTATTTGTAGTGTATCTTTGAAAATACCTTATAATATAACGTAATATGCAGTGTATCATTGAAAATACCTTATAATATATAGTAGTTTATCATTGAAAATACCTTCCCATATAACTTAATATGCAGTGTATCATTGAATATACCTTATGATATAACGTAATTTGTAGTGTATCATTGAAAATACCTTATAATATATAGTAGTTTATCATTGAAAATACCTTATAGTATAACGTAATATGCAGTGTATCATTGAAAATACCTTGTAATATAACGTAATATGCAGTGTATCATTGAAAATACCTTATAATATATTGCAGTTTATCATTTCAAATACCTTTTAATATAACTTAATATGCAGTGTATCATTGAAAATACCTTATAATATATCGTAATTTGTAGTGTATCAATGAAAATACCTTCTCATATAACGTAATATGCAGTGTATCATTGAAAATACCTTATAATATATCGTTATTTGTAGTGTATCTTTGAAAATACCTTATAATATAACGTAATATGCAGTGTATCATTGAAAATACCTTATAATATATAGTAGTTTATCATTGAAAATACCTTATAATATAACTTAATATGCAGTGTATCATTGAATATACCTTATGATATAACGTAATTTGTAGTGTATCATTGAAAATACCTTATAATATATAGTAGTTTATCATTGAAAATACCTTATAGTATAACGTAATATGCAGTGTATCATTGAAAATACCTTGTAATATACCGTAATATGCAGTGTATCATTGGAAATACCTTATAATATAACGTAATATGCAGTGTATCATTGAAAATACCTTATAATATATTGCAGTTTATCAATGAAAATACCTTTTAATATAACTTAATATGCAGTGTATTATTGAAAATACCTTATGATATAACGTAATATGCAGTGTAGCATTGAAAATACCATAGAATATATGGTAATTCTAGTCTATCAATGAAAATACCTTATAATATAACGTAATATGCAGTGTATCATTGAAAATACCTTATAATATAACGTAATATGCAGTGTATCATTGAATATACCTTCCCATATAACTTAATATGCAGTGTATCATTGAATATACCTTATGATATAACGTAATTTGTAGTGTATCATTGAAAATACCTTGTAATATAACGTAATATGCAGTGTATCATTGAAAATACCTTATAATATATTGCAGTTTATCATTTCAAATACCTTTTAATATAACTTAATATGCAGTGTATCATTGAAAATACCTTATAATATATCGTTATTTGTAGTGTATCTTTGAAAATACCTTATAATATAACGTAATATGCAGTGTATCATTGAAAATACCTTATAATATATAGTAGTTTATCATTGAAAGTACCTTATAATATAACTTAATATGCAGTGTATCATTGAATATACCTTATGATATAACGTAATTTGTAGTGTATCATTGAAAATACCTTATAATATATAGTAGTTTATCATTGAAAATACCTTATAGTATAACGTAATATGCAGTGTATCATTGAAAATACCTTGTAATATACCGTAATATGCAGTGTATCATTGGAAATACCTTATAATATAACGTAATATGCAGTGTATCATTGAAAATACCTTATAATATATTGCAGTTTATCAATGAAAATACCTTTTAATATAACTTAATATGCAGTGTATTATTGAAAATACCTTATGATATAACGTAATATGCAGTGTAGCATTGAAAATACCATAGAATATATGGTAATTCTAGTCTATCAATGAAAATACCTTATAATATAACGTAATATGCAGTGTATCATTGAAAATACCTTATAATATAACGTAATATGCAGTGTATCATTGAATATACCTTCCCATATAACTTAATATGCAGTGTATCATTGAATATACCTTATGATATAACGTAATTTGTAGTGTATCATTGAAAATACCTTATAATATATAGTAGTTTATCATTGAAAATACCTTATAGTATAACGTAATATGCAGTGTATCATTGAAAATACCTTGTAATATAACGTAATATGCAGTGTATCATTGAAAATACCTTATAATATATTGCAGTTTATCATTGAAAATACCTTTTAATATAACTTAATATGCAGTGTATCATTGAAAATACCTTATGATATAACGTAATATGCAGTGTATCATTGAAAATACCTTAGAATATATGGTAATTCTAGTCTATCAATGAAAATACCTTATAATATAACGTAATTTGTAGTGTATCAATGAAAATACCTTCTCATATAACGTAATATGCAGTGTATCATTGAAAATACCTTATAATATATCGTTATTTGTAGTGTATCTTTGAAAATACCTTATAATATAACGTAATATGCAGTGTATCATTGAAAATACCTTATAATATATAGTAGTTTATCATTGAAAATACCTTATAATATAACTTAATATGCAGTGTATCATTGAATATACCTTATGATATAACGTAATTTGTAGTGTATCATTGAAAATACCTTATAATATATAGTAGTTTATCATTGAAAATACCTTATAGTATAACGTAATATGCAGTGTATCATTGAAAATACCTTGTAATATACCGTAATATGCAGTGTATCATTGGAAATACCTTATAATATAACGTAATATGCAGTGTATCATTGAAAATACCTTATAATATAACGTAATATGCAGTGTATCATTGAAAATACCTTATAATATAACGTAATATGCAGTGTATCATTGAATATACCTTCCCATATAACTTAATATGCAGTGTATCATTGAATATACCTTATGATATAACGTAATTTGTAGTGTATCATTGAAAATACCTTATAATATATAGTAGTTTATCATTGTAAATACCTTATAGTATAACGTAATATGCAGTGTATCATTGAAAATACCTTATAATATATAGTAGTTTATCATTGAAAATACCTTATAATATAACTTAATATGCAGTGTATCATTGAATATACCTTATGATATAACGTAATTTGTAGTGTATCATTGAAAATAAATTATAATATATAGTAGTTTATCATTGGAAATACCTTATAATATAACGTAATATGCAGTGTATCATTGAAAATACCTTATAATATATTGCAGTTTATCATTGAAAATACCTTTTAATATAACTTAATATGCAGTGTATCATTGAAAATACCTTATAATATAACGTAATATGCAGTGTATCATTGAAAATACCTTAGAATATATGGTAATTCTAGTCTATCAATGAAAATACCTTATAATATATCGTAATATGCAGTGTATCATTGAAAATACCTTATAATATATCGTAATTTGTAGTGTATCATTGAAAATACCTTATAATATAACGTAATATGCAGTGTATCATTGAAAATACCTTATAATATAACGTAATATGCAGTGTATCATTGAAAATACCTTATAATATAACGTAATATGCAGTGTATCATTGAATATACCTTCCCATATAACTTAATATGCAGTGTATCATTGAATATACCTTATGATATAACGTAATTTGTAGTGTATCATTGAAAATACCTTATAATATATAGTAGTTTATCATTGAAAATACCTTATAGTATAACGTAATATGCAGTGTATCATTGAAAATACCTTGTAATATAACGTAATATGCAGTGTATCATTGAAAATACCTTATAATATATTGCAGTTTATCATTTCAAATACCTTTTAATATAACTTAATATGCAGTGTATCATTGAAAATACCTTATAATATATCGTAATTTGTAGTGTATCAATGAAAATACCTTCTCATATAACGTAATATGCAGTGTATCATTGAAAATACCTTATAATATATCGTTATTTGTAGTGTATCTTTGAAAATACCTTATAATATAACGTAATATGCAGTGTATCATTGAAAATACCTTATAATATATAGTAGTTTATCATTGAAAATACCTTATAATATAACTTAATATGCAGTGTATCATTGAATATACCTTATGATATAACGTAATTTGTAGTGTATCATTGAAAATACCTTATAATATATAGTAGTTTATCATTGAAAATACCTTATAGTATAACGTAATATGCAGTGTATCATTGAAAATACCTTGTAATATACCGTAATATGCAGTGTATCATTGGAAATACCTTATAATATAACGTAATATGCAGTGTATCATTGAAAATACCTTATAATATATTGCAGTTTATCATTGAAAATACCTTTTAATATAACTTAATATGCAGTGTATTATTGAAAATACCTTATGATATAACGTAATATGCAGTGTATCATTGAAAATACCATAGAATATATGGTAATTCTAGTCTATCAATGAAAATACCTTATAATATAACGTAATATGCAGTGTATCATTGAAAATACCTTATAATATAACGTAATATGCAGTGTATCATTGAATATACCTTCCCATATAACTTAATATGCAGTGTATCATTGAATATACCTTATGATATAACGTAATTTGTAGTGTATCATTGAAAATACCTTATAATATATAGTAGTTTATCATTGAAAATACCTTATAGTATAACGTAATATGCAGTGTATCATTGAAAATACCTTGTAATATAACGTAATATGCAGTGTATCATTGAAAATACCTTATAATATATTGCAGTTTATCATTGAAAATACCTTTTAATATAACTTAATATGCAGTGTATCATTGAAAATACCTTATGATATAACGTAATATGCAGTGTATCATTGAAAATACCTTAGAATATATGGTAATTCTAGTCTATCAATGAAAATACCTTATAATATAACGTAATATGCAGTGTATCATTGAAAATACCTTCCCATATAACGTAATATGCAGTGTATCATTGAAAATACCTTAGAATATATGGTAATTCTAGTCTATCAATGAAAATACCTTATAATATAACGTAATATGCAGTGTATCATTGAAAATACCTTATAATATATCGTAATTTGTAGTGTATCATTGAAAATACCTTTTAATATAACGTAATATGCAGTGTATCATTGAAAATACCTTATAATATAACGTAATATGCAGTGTATCATTGAAAATACCTTATAATATAACGTAATATGCAGTGTATCATTGAAAATACCTTATAATATATCGTAATTTGTAGTGTATCATTGAAAATACCTTTTAATATAACGTAATATGCAGTGTATCATTGAAAATACCTTATAATATAACGTAATATGCAGTGTATCATTGAAAATACCTTATAATATAACGTAATATGCAGTGTATCATTGAAAATACCTTATAATATAACGTAATATGCAGTGTATCATTGAAAATACCTTCCCATATAACGTAATATGCAGTGTATCATTGAAAATACCTTAGAATATATGGTAATTCTAGTCTATCAATGAAAATACCTTATAATATAACGTAATATGCAGTGTATCATTGAAAATACCTTATAATATATCGTAATTTGTAGTGTATCATTGAAAATACCTTTTAATATAACGTAATATGCAGTGTATCATTGAAAATACCTTATAATATAACGTAATATGCAGTGTATCATTGAAAATACCTTATAATATAACGTAATATGCAGTGTATCATTGAAAATACCTTATAATATAACGTAATATGCAGTGTATCATTGAAAATACCTTCCCATATAACGTAATATGCAGTGTATCATTGAAAATACCTTATAATATATCGTAATTTGTAGTGTATCAATGAAAATACCTTCTCATATAACGTAATATGCAGTGTATCATTGAAAATACCTTATAATATATCGTTATTTGTAGTGTATCTTTGAAAATACCTTATAATATAACGTAATATGCAGTGTATCATTGAAAATACCTTATAATATATAGTAGTTTATCATTGAAAATACCTTCCCATATAACTTAATATGCAGTGTATCATTGAATATACCTTATGATATAACGTAATTTGTAGTGTATCATTGAAAATACCTTATAATATATAGTAGTTTATCATTGAAAATACCTTATAGTATAACGTAATATGCAGTGTATCATTGAAAATACCTTGTAATATAACGTAATATGCAGTGTATCATTGAAAATACCTTATAATATATTGCAGTTTATCATTTCAAATACCTTTTAATATAACTTAATATGCAGTGTATCATTGAAAATACCTTATAATATATCGTAATTTGTAGTGTATCAATGAAAATACCTTCTCATATAACGTAATATGCAGTGTATCATTGAAAATACCTTATAATATATCGTTATTTGTAGTGTATCTTTGAAAATACCTTATAATATAACGTAATATGCAGTGTATCATTGAAAATACCTTATAATATATAGTAGTTTATCATTGAAAATACCTTATAATATAACTTAATATGCAGTGTATCATTGAATATACCTTATGATATAACGTAATTTGTAGTGTATCATTGAAAATACCTTATAATATATAGTAGTTTATCATTGAAAATACCTTATAGTATAACGTAATATGCAGTGTATCATTGAAAATACCTTGTAATATACCGTAATATGCAGTGTATCATTGGAAATACCTTATAATATAACGTAATATGCAGTGTATCATTGAAAATACCTTATAATATATTGCAGTTTATCAATGAAAATACCTTTTAATATAACTTAATATGCAGTGTATTATTGAAAATACCTTATGATATAACGTAATATGCAGTGTAGCATTGAAAATACCATAGAATATATGGTAATTCTAGTCTATCAATGAAAATACCTTATAATATAACGTAATATGCAGTGTATCATTGAAAATACCTTATAATATAACGTAATATGCAGTGTATCATTGAATATACCTTCCCATATAACTTAATATGCAGTGTATCATTGAATATACCTTATGATATAACGTAATTTGTAGTGTATCATTGAAAATACCTTGTAATATAACGTAATATGCAGTGTATCATTGAAAATACCTTATAATATATTGCAGTTTATCATTTCAAATACCTTTTAATATAACTTAATATGCAGTGTATCATTGAAAATACCTTATAATATATCGTTATTTGTAGTGTATCTTTGAAAATACCTTATAATATAACGTAATATGCAGTGTATCATTGAAAATACCTTATAATATATAGTAGTTTATCATTGAAAGTACCTTATAATATAACTTAATATGCAGTGTATCATTGAATATACCTTATGATATAACGTAATTTGTAGTGTATCATTGAAAATACCTTATAATATATAGTAGTTTATCATTGAAAATACCTTATAGTATAACGTAATATGCAGTGTATCATTGAAAATACCTTGTAATATACCGTAATATGCAGTGTATCATTGGAAATACCTTATAATATAACGTAATATGCAGTGTATCATTGAAAATACCTTATAATATATTGCAGTTTATCAATGAAAATACCTTTTAATATAACTTAATATGCAGTGTATTATTGAAAATACCTTATGATATAACGTAATATGCAGTGTAGCATTGAAAATACCATAGAATATATGGTAATTCTAGTCTATCAATGAAAATACCTTATAATATAACGTAATATGCAGTGTATCATTGAAAATACCTTATAATATAACGTAATATGCAGTGTATCATTGAATATACCTTCCCATATAACTTAATATGCAGTGTATCATTGAATATACCTTATGATATAACGTAATTTGTAGTGTATCATTGAAAATACCTTATAATATATAGTAGTTTATCATTGAAAATACCTTATAGTATAACGTAATATGCAGTGTATCATTGAAAATACCTTGTAATATAACGTAATATGCAGTGTATCATTGAAAATACCTTATAATATATTGCAGTTTATCATTGAAAATACCTTTTAATATAACTTAATATGCAGTGTATCATTGAAAATACCTTATGATATAACGTAATATGCAGTGTATCATTGAAAATACCTTAGAATATATGGTAATTCTAGTCTATCAATGAAAATACCTTATAATATAACGTAATTTGTAGTGTATCAATGAAAATACCTTCTCATATAACGTAATATGCAGTGTATCATTGAAAATACCTTATAATATATCGTTATTTGTAGTGTATCTTTGAAAATACCTTATAATATAACGTAATATGCAGTGTATCATTGAAAATACCTTATAATATATAGTAGTTTATCATTGAAAATACCTTATAATATAACTTAATATGCAGTGTATCATTGAATATACCTTATGATATAACGTAATTTGTAGTGTATCATTGAAAATACCTTATAATATATAGTAGTTTATCATTGAAAATACCTTATAGTATAACGTAATATGCAGTGTATCATTGAAAATACCTTGTAATATACCGTAATATGCAGTGTATCATTGGAAATACCTTATAATATAACGTAATATGCAGTGTATCATTGAAAATACCTTATAATATATTGCAGTTTATCATTGAAAATACCTTTTAATATAACTTAATATGCAGTGTATCATTGAAAATACCTTATAATATAACGTAATATGCAGTGTATCATTGAATATACCTTCCCATATAACTTAATATGCAGTGTATCATTGAATATACCTTATGATATAACGTAATTTGTAGTGTATCATTGAAAATACCTTATAATATATAGTAGTTTATCATTGAAAATACCTTATAGTATAACGTAATATGCAGTGTATCATTGAAAATACCTTGTAATATAACGTAATATGCAGTGTATCATTGAAAATACCTTATAATATATTGCAGTTTATCATTTCAAATACCTTTTAATATAACTTAATATGCAGTGTATCATTGAAAATACCTTATAATATATCGTAATTTGTAGTGTATCAATGAAAATACCTTCTCATATAACGTAATATGCAGTGTATCATTGAAAATACCTTATAATATATCGTTATTTGTAGTGTATCTTTGAAAATACCTTATAATATAACGTAATATGCAGTGTATCATTGAAAATACCTTATAATATATAGTAGTTTATCATTGAAAATACCTTATAATATAACTTAATATGCAGTGTATCATTGAATATACCTTATGATATAACGTAATTTGTAGTGTATCATTGAAAATACCTTATAATATATAGTAGTTTATCATTGAAAATACCTTATAGTATAACGTAATATGCAGTGTATCATTGAAAATACCTTGTAATATACCGTAATATGCAGTGTATCATTGGAAATACCTTATAATATAACGTAATATGCAGTGTATCATTGAAAATACCTTATAATATATTGCAGTTTATCAATGAAAATACCTTTTAATATAACTTAATATGCAGTGTATTATTGAAAATACCTTATGATATAACGTAATATGCAGTGTAGCATTGAAAATACCATAGAATATATGGTAATTCTAGTCTATCAATGAAAATACCTTATAATATAACGTAATATGCAGTGTATCATTGAAAATACCTTATAATATAACGTAATATGCAGTGTATCATTGAATATACCTTCCCATATAACTTAATATGCAGTGTATCATTGAATATACCTTATGATATAACGTAATTTGTAGTGTATCATTGAAAATACCTTGTAATATAACGTAATATGCAGTGTATCATTGAAAATACCTTATAATATATTGCAGTGTATCATTTCAAATACCTTTTAATATAACTTAATATGCAGTGTATCATTGAAAATACCTTATAATATATCGTAATTTGTAGTGTATCAATGAAAATACCTTCTCATATAACGTAATATGCAGTGTATCATTGAAAATACCTTATAATATATCGTTATTTGTAGTGTATCTTTGAAAATACCTTATAATATAACGTAATATGCAGTGTATCATTGAAAATACCTTATAATATATAGTAGTTTATCATTGAAAGTACCTTATAATATAACTTAATATGCAGTGTATCATTGAATATACCTTATGATATAACGTAATTTGTAGTGTATCATTGAAAATACCTTATAATATATAGTAGTTTATCATTGAAAATACCTTATAGTATAACGTAATATGCAGTGTATCATTGAAAATACCTTGTAATATACCGTAATATGCAGTGTATCATTGGAAATACCTTATAATATAACGTAATATGCAGTGTATCATTGAAAATACCTTATAATATATTGCAGTTTATCAATGAAAATACCTTTTAATATAACTTAATATGCAGTGTATTATTGAAAATACCTTATGATATAACGTAATATGCAGTGTAGCATTGAAAATACCATAGAATATATGGTAATTCTAGTCTATCAATGAAAATACCTTATAATATAACGTAATATGCAGTGTATCATTGAAAATACCTTATAATATAACGTAATATGCAGTGTATCATTGAATATACCTTCCCATATAACTTAATATGCAGTGTATCATTGAATATACCTTATGATATAACGTAATTTGTAGTGTATCATTGAAAATACCTTATAATATATAGTAGTTTATCATTGAAAATACCTTATAGTATAACGTAATATGCAGTGTATCATTGAAAATACCTTGTAATATAACGTAATATGCAGTGTATCATTGAAAATACCTTACAATATATTGCAGTTTATCATTGAAAATACCTTTTAATATAACTTAATATGCAGTGTATCATTGAAAATACCTTATGATATAACGTAATATGCAGTGTATCATTGAAAATACCTTAGAATATATGGTAATTCTAGTCTATCAATGAAAATACCTTATAATATAACGTAATATGCAGTGTATCATTGAAAATACCTTCCCATATAACGTAATATGCAGTGTATCATTGAAAATACCTTAGAATATATGGTAATTCTAGTCTATCAATGAAAATACCTTATAATATAACGTAATATGCAGTGTATCATTGAAAATACCTTATAATATATCGTAATTTGTAGTGTATCATTGAAAATACCTTTTAATATAACGTAATATGCAGTGTATCATTGAAAATACCTTATAATATAACGTAATATGCAGTGTATCATTGAAAATACCTTATAATATAACGTAATATGCAGTGTATCATTGAAAATACCTTATAATATATCGTAATTTGTAGTGTATCATTGAAAATACCTTTTAATATAACGTAATATGCAGTGTATCATTGAAAATACCTTATAATATAACGTAATATGCAGTGTATCATTGAAAATACCTTATAATATAACGTAATATGCAGTGTATCATTGAAAATACCTTATAATATAACGTAATATGCAGTGTATCATTGAAAATACCTTCCCATATAATGTAATATGCAGTGTATCATTGAAAATACCTTATAATATATCGTAATTTGTAGTGTATCAATGAAAATACCTTCTCATATAACGTAATATGCAGTGTATCATTGAAAATACCTTATAATATATCGTTATTTGTAGTGTATCTTTGAAAATACCTTATAATATAACGTAATATGCAGTGTATCATTGAAAATACCTTATAATATATAGTAGTTTATCATTGAAAATACCTTATAATATAACTTAATATGCAGTGTATCATTGAATATACCTTATGATATAACGTAATTTGTAGTGTATCATTGAAAATACCTTATAATATATAGTAGTTTATCATTGAAAATACCTTATAGTATAACGTAATATGCAGTGTATCATTGAAAATACCTTGTAATATACCGTAATATGCAGTGTATCATTGGAAATACCTTATAATATAACGTAATATGCAGTGTATCATTGAAAATACCTTATAATATATTGCAGTTTATCATTGAAAATACCTTTTAATATAACTTAATATGCAGTGTATCATTGAAAATACCTTATGATATAACGTAATATGCAGTGTATCATTGAAAATACCTTAGAACATATGGTAATTCTAGTCTATCAATGAAAATACCTTATAATATAACGTAATATGCAGTGTATCATTGAAAATACCTTATAAAAAATCGTAATTTGTAGTGTATCATTGAAAATACCTTATAATATAACGTAATATGCAGTGTATCATTGAAAATACCTTATAATATAACGTAATATGCAGTGTATCATTGAAAATACCTTATAATATAACGTAATATGCAGTGTATCATTGAATATACCTTCCCATATAACTTAATATGCAGTGTATCATTGAATATACCTTATGATATAACGTAATTTGTAGTGTATCATTGAAAATACCTTATAATATATAGTAGTTTATCATTGAAAATACCTTATAGTATAACGTAATATGCAGTGTATCATTGAAAATACCTTGTAATATAACGTAATATGCAGTGTATCATTGAAAATACCATATAATATATTGCAGTTTATCATTGAAAATACCTTTTAATATAACTTAATATGCAGTGTATCATTGAAAATACCTTATGATATAACGTAATATGCAGTGTATCATTGAAAATACCTTAGAATATATGGTAATTCTAGTCTATCAATGAAAATACCTTATAATATAACGTAATATGCAGTGTATCATTGAAAATACCTTATAATATATCGTAATTTGTAGTGTATCATTGAAAATACCTTATAATATAACGTAATATGCAGTGTATCATTGAAAATACCTTATAATATAACGTAATATGCAGTGTATCATTGAAAATACCTTATAATATAACGTAATATGCAGTGTATCATTGAAAATACCTTCCCATATAACGTAATATGCAGTGTATCATTGAAAATACCTCATAATATATCGTAATTTGTAGTGTATCAATGAAAATACCTTCTCATATAACGTAATATGCAGTGTATCATTGAAAATACCTTATAATATATCGTTTTCTTGTAGTGTATCTTTGAAAATACCTTATAATATAACGTAATATGCAGTGTATCATTGAAAATACCTTATAATATATAGTAGTTTATCATTGAAAATACCTTATAATATAACTTAATATGCAGTGTATCATTGAATATACCTTATGATATAACGTAATTTGTAGTGTATCATTGAAAATACCTTATAATATATAGTAGTTTATCATTGTAAATACCTTATAGTATAACGTAATATGCAGTGTGTCATTGAAAATACCTTGTAATATAACGTAATATGCAGTGTATCATTGGAAATACCTTATAATATAACGTAATATGCAGTGTATCATTGAAAATACCTTATAATATATTGCAGTTTATCATTGAAAATACCTTTTAATATAACTTAATATGCAGTGTATCATTGAAAATACCTTATGATATAACGTAATATGCAGTGTTTCATTGAAAATACCTTAGAATATATGGTAATTCTAGTCTATCAATGAAAATACCTTATAATATAACGTAATATGCAGTGTATCATTGAAAATACCTTATAATATATCGTAATTTGTAGTGTATCATTGAAAATACCTTATAATATAACGTAATATGCAGTGTATCATTGAAAATACCTTATGATATAACGTAATATGCAGTGTATCATTGAAAATACCTTGTAATATAACGTAATATGCAGTGTATCATTGGAAATACCTTATAATATAACGTAATATGCAGTGTATCATTGAAAATACCTTATAATATATTGCAGTTTATCATTGAAAATACCTTTTAATATAACTTAATATGCAGTGTATCATTGAAAATACCTTATGATATAACGTAATATGCAGTGTTTCATTGAAAATACCTTAGAATATATGGTAATTCTAGTCTATCAATGAAAATACCTTATAATATAACGTAATATGCAGTGTATCATTGAAAATACCTTATAATATATCGTAATTTGTAGTGTATCATTGAAAATACCTTATAATATAACGTAATATGCAGTTTATCATTGAAAATACCTTTTAATATAACTTAATATGCAGTGTATCATTGAAAATACCTTATAATATAACGTAATATGCAGTGTATCATTGAAAATACCTTATAATATATAGTAGTTTATCATTGAAAATACCTTATAATATAACTTAATATGCAGTGTATCATTGAATATACCTTATGATATAACGTAATTTGTAGTGTATCATTGAAAATACCTTATAATATATAGTAGTTTATCATTGAAAATACCTTATAGTATAACGTAATATGCAGTGTATCATTGAAAATACCTTGTAATATAACGTAATATGCAGTGTATCATTGGAAATACCTTATAATATAACGTAATATGCAGTGTATCATTGAAAATACCTTATAATAAATTGCAGTTTATCATTGAAAATACCTTTTAATATAACTTAATATGCAGTGTATCATTGAAAATACCTTATGATATAACGTAATATGCAGTGTATCATTGAAAATACATTAGAATATATGGTAATTCTAGTCTATCAATGAAAATACCTTATAATATAACGTAATATGCAGTGTATCATTGAAAATACCTTATAATATATCGTAATTTGTAGTGTATCATTGAAAATACCTTATAATATAACGTAATATGCAGTGTATCATTGAAAATACCTTATAATATAACGTAATATGCAGTGTATCATTGAAAATACCTTATAATATAACGTAATATGCAGTGTATCATTGAATATACCTTCCCATATAACTTAATATGCAGTGTATCATTGAATATACCTTATGATATAACGTAATTTGTAGTGTATCATTGAAAATACCTTATAATATATAGTAGTTTATCATTGTAAATACCTTATAGTATAACGTAATATGCAGTGTGTCATTGAAAATACCTTGTAATATAACGTAATATGCAGTGTATCATTGAAAATACCTTATAATATAACGTAATATGCAGTGTATCATTGAAAATACCTTATAATATATTGCAGTTTATCATTGAAAATACCTTTTAATATAACTTAATATGCAGTGTATCATTGAAAATACCTTATGATATAACGTAATATGCAGTGTTTCATTGAAAATACCTTAGAATATATGGTAATTCTAGTCTATCAATGAAAATACCTTATAATATAACGTAATATGCAGTGTATCATTGAAAATACCTTATAATATATCGTAATTTGTAGTGTATCATTGAAAATACCTTATAATATAACGTAATATGCAGTGTATCATTGAAAATACCTTATGATATAACGTAATATGCAGTGTATCATTGAAAATACCTTAGAATATATGGTAATTCTAGTCTATCAATGAAAATACCTTATAATATAACGTAATATGCAGTGTATCATTGAAAATACCTTATAATATATCGTAATTTGTAGTGTATCATTGAAAATACCTTATAATATAACGTAATATGCAGTGTATCATTGAAAATACATTAGAATATATGGTAATTCTAGTCTATCAATGAAAATACCTTATAATATAACGTAATATGCAGTGTATCATTGAAAATACCTTCCCATATAACGTAATATGCAGTGTATCATTGAAAATACCTTATAATATATCGTAATTTGTAGTGTATCAATGAAAATACCTTCTCATATAACGTAATATGCAGTGTATCATTGAAAATACCTTATAATATATCGTTTTCTTGTAGTGTATCTTTGAAAATACCTTATAATATAACGTAATATGCAGTGTATCATTGAAAATACCTTATAATATATAGTAGTTTATCATTGAAAATACCTTATAATATAACTTAATATGCAGTGTATCATTGAATATACCTTATGATATAACGTAATTTGTAGTGTATCATTGAAAATAACTTATAATATATAGTAGTTTATCATTTTAAATACCTTATAGTATAACGTAATATGCAGTGTGTCATTGAAAATACCTTGTAATATAACGTAATATGCAGTGTATCATTGGAAATACCTTATAATATAACGTAATATGCAGTGTATCATTGAAAATACCTTATAATATATTGCAGTTTATCATTGAAAATACCTTTTAATATAACTTAATATGCAGTGTATCATTGAAAATACCTTATGATATAACGTAATATGCAGTGTTTCATTGAAAATACCTTAGAATATATGGTAATTCTAGTATTTCAATGAAAATACCTTATAATATAACGTAATATGCAGTGTATCATTGAAAATACCTTATAATATATCGTAATTTGTAGTGTATCATTGAAAATACCTTATAATATAACGTAATATGCAGTGTATCATTGAAAATACCTTATGATATAACGTAATATGCAGTGTATCATTGAAAATACCTTAGAATATATGGTAATTCTAGTCTATCAATGAAAATACCTTATAATATAACGTAATATGCAGTGTATCATTGAAAATACCTTATAATATATCGTAATTTGTAGTGTATCATTGAAAATACCTTATAATATAACGTAATATGCAGTGTATCATTGAAAATACCTTATAATATAACGTAATATGCAGTGTATCATTGAAAATACCTTATAATATAACGTAATATGCAGTGTATCATTGAAAATACCTTATAATATAACGTAATATGCAGTGTATCATTGATAATACCTTCCCATATAACGTAATATGCAGTGTATAATTGAAAATACCTTATAATATATCGTAATTTGTAGTGTATCAATGAAAATACCTTCTCATATAACGTAATATGCAGTGTATCATTGAAAATACCTTATAATATATCGTTTTCTTGTAGTGTATCTTTGAAAATACCTTATAATATAACGTAATATGCAGTGTATCATTGAAAATACCTTATAATATATAGTAGTTTATCATTGAAAATACCTTATAATATAACTTAATATGCAGTGTATCATTGAAAATACCTTATGATATACCGTAATATGCAGTGTATCATTGAAAATACCTTATAATATAACGTAATATGCAGTGTATCATTGAAAATACCTTCCCATATAACGTAATATGCAGTGTATCATTGAAAATACCTTATAATATATCGTAATTTGTAGTGTATCAATGAAAATACCTTCTCATATAACGTAATATGCAGTGTATCATTGAAAATACCTTATAATATATCGTTTTCTTGTAGTGTATCTTTGAAAATACCTTATAATATAACGTAATATGCAGTGTATCATTGAAAATACCTTATAATATATAGTAGTTTATCATTGAAAATACCTTATAATATAACTTAATATGCAGTGTATCATTGAATATACCTTATGATATAACGTAATTTGTAGTGTATCATTGAAAATACCTTATAATATATAGTAGTTTATCATTGTAAATACCTTATAGTATAACGTAATATGCAGTGTGTCATTGAAAATACCTTGTAATATAACGTAATATGCAGTGTATCATTGGAAATACCTTATAATATAACGTAATATGCAGTGTATCATTGAAAATACCTTATAATATATTGCAGTTTATCATTGAAAATACCTTTTAATATAACTTAATATGCAGTGTATCATTGAAAATACCTTATGATATAACGTAATATGCAGTGTTTCATTGAAAATACCTTAGAATATATGGTAATTCTAGTCTATCAATGAAAATACCTTATAATATAACGTAATATGCAGTGTATCATTGAAAATACCTTATAATATATCGTAATTTGTAGTGTATCATTGAAAATACCTTATAATATAACGTAATATGCAGTGTATCATTGAAAATACCTTATGATATAACGTAATATGCAGTGTATCATTGAAAATACCTTAGAATATATGGTAATTCTAGTCTATCAATGAAAATACCTTATAATATAACGTAATATGCAGTGTATCATTGAAAATACCTTATAATATATCGTAATTTGTAGTGTATCATTGAAAATACCTTATAATATAACGTAATATGCAGTGTATCATTGAAAATACCTTATAATATAACGTAATATGCAGTGTATCATTGAAAATACCTTATAATATAACGTAATATGCAGTGTATCATTGAAAATACCTTATAATATAACGTAATATGCAGTGTATCATTGATAATACCTTCCCATATAACGTAATATGCAGTGTATAATTGAAAATACCTTATAATATATCGTAATTTGTAGTGTATCAATGAAAATACCTTCTCATATAACGTAATATGCAGTGTATCATTGAAAATACCTTATAATATATCGTTTTCTTGTAGTGTATCTTTGAAAATACCTTATAATATAACGTAATATGCAGTGTATCATTGAAAATACCTTATAATATATAGTAGTTTATCATTGAAAATACCTTATAATATAACTTAATATGCAGTGTATCATTGAAAATACCTTATGATATACCGTAATATGCAGTGTATCATTGAAAATACCTTATAATATAACGTAATATGCAGTGTATCATTGAAAATACCTTATAATATATCGTAATTTGTAGTGTATCAATGAAAATACCTTCTCATATAACGTAATATGCAGTGTATCATTGAAAATACCTTATAATTTATCGTTATTTGTAGTGTATCTTTGAAAATACCTTATAATATAACGTAATATGGAGTGTATCATTGAAAATACCTTATAATATATAGTAGTTTATCATTGAAAATACCTTATAATATAACTTAATATGCAGTGTATCATTGAAAATACCTTATAGTATAACGTAATATGCAGTGCATCATTGAAAATACCTTATAATATAACGTAATATGCAGTGTATCATTGAAAATACCTTATAATATAACGTAATATGCAGTGTATCATTGAAAATACCTTATAATATATCGTAATTTGTAGTGTATCATTGAAAATACCTTACAGTATTCAGTAATATGCAGTGCATCATTGAAAATACCTTATAATGTAACGTAATATGCAGTGTATCATTGAAAATACCTTATAATATAACGTAGTATGCAGTGTATCATTGAAAATACCTTCCCATATAACGTAATATGCAATGTATCATTGAAAATACCTTATAATATAACGTAATATGCAGTGTATCATTGAAAATACCTTATAATATAACGTAATATGCAGTGTATCATTGAAAATACCTCATAATATAACGTAATATGCAGTTTATCATTGAAAATACCTTCCCATATAACGTAATATGCAGTGTATCATTGAAAATACCTTATAATATATCGTAATTTGTAGTGTATCAATGAAAATACCTTCTCATATAACGTAATATGCAGTGTATCATTGAAAATACCTTATAATATATCGTTATTTGTAGTGTATCTTTGAAAATACCTTATAATATAACGTAATATGCAGTGTATCATTGAAAATACCTTATAATATATAGTAGTTTATCATAGAAAATACCTTATAATATAACTTAATATGCAGTGTATCATTGAATATACCTTATGATATAACGTAATTTGTAGTGTATCATTGAAAATACCTTATAATATATAGTAGTTTATCATTGAAAATACCTTATAGTATAACGTAATATGCAGTGTATCATTGAAAATACCTTGTAATATAACGTAATATGCAGTGTATCATTGGAAATACCTTATAATATAACGTAATATGCAGTGTATCATTGAAAATACCTTATAATAAATTGCAGTTTATCATTGAAAATACCTTTTAATATAACTTAATATGCAGTGTATCATTGAAAATACCTTATGATATAACGTAATATGCAGTGTATCATTGAAAATACCTTAGAATATATGGTAATTCTAGTCTATCAATGAAAATACCTTATAATATAACGTAATATGCAGTGTATCATTGAAAATACCTTATAATATATCGTAATTTGTAGTGTATCATTGAAAATACCTTATAATATAACGTAATATGCAGTGTATCATTGAAAATACCTTATAATATAACGTAATATGCAGTGTATCATTGAAAATACCTTATAATATAACGTAATATGCAGTGTATCATTGAAAATACCTCATAATATAACGTAATATGCAGTTTATCATTGAAAATACCTTCCCATATAACGTAATATGCAGTGTATCATTGAAAATACCTTATAATATATCGTAATTTGTAGTGTATCAATGAAAATACCTTCTCATATAACGTAATATGCAGTGTATCATTGAAAATACCTTATAATATATCGTTATTTGTAGTGTATCTTTGAAAATACCTTATAATATAACGTAATATGCAGTGTATCATTGAAAATACCTTATAATATATAGTAGTTTATCATAGAAAATACCTTATAATATAACTTAATATGCAGTGTATCATTGAATATACCTTATGATATAACGTAATTTGTAGTGTATCATTGAAAATACCTTATAATATATAGTAGTTTATCATTGAAAATACCTTATAGTATAACGTAATATGCAGTGTATCATTGAAAATACCTTGTAATATAACGTAATATGCAGTGTATCATTGGAAATACCTTATAATATAACGTAATATGCAGTGTATCATTGAAAATACCTTATAATAAATAGCAGTTTATCATTGAAAATACCTTTTAATATAACTTAATATGCAGTGTATCATTGAAAATACCTTATGATATAACGTAATATGCAGTGTATCATTGAAAATACATTAGAATATATGGTAATTCTAGTCTATCAATGAAAATACCTTATAATATAACGTAATATGCAGTGTATCATTGAAAATACCTTATAATATATCGTAATTTGTAGTGTATCATTGAAAATACCTTATAATATAACGTAATATGCAGTGTATCATTGAAAATACCTTATAATATAACGTAATATGCAGTGTATCATTGAAAATACCTTATAATATAACGTAATATGCAGTGTATCATTGAATATACCTTCCCATATAACTTAATATGCAGTGTATCATTGAATATACCTTATGATATAACGTAATTTGTAGTGTATCATTGAAAATACCTTATAATATATAGTAGTTTATCATTGAAAATACCTTATAGTATAACGTAATATGCAGTGTATCATTGAAAATACCTTATAATATATAGTAGTTTATCATTGAAAATACCTTATAATATAACTTAATATGCAGTGTATCATTGAAAATACCTTATGATATACCGTAATATGCAGTGTATCATTGAAAATACCTTATAATATAACGTAATATGCAGTGTATCATTGAAAATACCTTATAATATATCGTAATTTGTAGTGTATCATTGAAAATACCTTATAATATAACGTAATATGCAGTGTATCATTGAAAATACATTATAATATAACGTAATATGCAGTGTATCATTGAAAATACCTTATAATATAACGTAATATGCAGTGTATCATTGAAAATACCTTATAATATAACGTAATATGCAGTGTATCATTGAATATACCTTCCCATATAACTTAATATGCAGTGTATCATTGAATATACCTTATGATATAACGTAATTTGTAGTGTATCATTGAAAATACCTTATAATATATAGTAGTTTATCATTGAAAATACCTTATAGTATAACGTAATATGCAGTGTATCATTGAAAATACCTTATAATATATTGCAGTTTATCATTGAAAATACCTTTTAATATAACTTAATATGCAGTGTATCATTGAAAATACCTTATGATATAACGTAATATGCAGTGTATCATTGAAAATACCTTATAATATATCGTTTTCTTGTAGTGTATCTTTGAAAATACCTTATAATATAACGTAATATGCAGTGTATCATTGAAAATACCTTATAATATATAGTAGTTTATCATTGAAAATACCTTATAATATAACTTAATATGCAGTGTATCATTGAAAATACCTTATGATATACCGTAATATGCAGTGTATCATTGAAAATACCTTATAATATAACGTAATATGCAGTGTATCATTGAAAATACCTTATAATATATCGTAATTTGTAGTGTATCATTGAAAATACCTTATAATATAACGTAATATGCAGTGTATCATTGAAAATACCTTATAATATATAGTAGTTTATCATTGAAAATACCTTATAATATAACTTAATATGCAGTGTATCATTGAATATACCTTATGATATAACGTAATTTGTAGTGTATCATTGAAAATACCTTATAATATATAGTAGTTTATCATTGAAAATACCTTATAGTATAACGTAATATGCAGTGTATCATTGAAAATACCTTATAATATATCGTTATTTGTAGTGTATCTTTGAAAATACCTTATAATATAACGTAATATGCAGTGTATCATTGAAAATACCTTATAATATATAGTAGTTTATCATTGAAAATACCTTATAATATAACGTAATATGCAGTGTATCATTGAAAATACCTTATAGTATAACGTAATATGCAGTGCATCATTGAAAATACCTTATAATATAACGTAATATGCAGTGTATCATTGAAAATACCTTATAATATAACTTAATATGCAGTGTATCATTGAAAATACTTTATGATATACCGTAATATGCAGTGTATCATTGAAAATACCATATAATATATAGTAGTTTATCATTGAAAATACCTTATAGTATAACGTAATATGCAGTGTATCATTGAAAATACCTTATAATATATCGTTATTTGTAGTGTATCTTTGAAAATACCTTATAATATAACGTAATATGCAGTGTATCATTGAAAATACCTTATAATATATAGTAGTTTATCATTGAAAATACCTTATAATATAACGTAATATGCAGTGTATCATTGAAAATACCTTATAGTATAACGTAATATGCAGTGCATCATTGAAAATACCTTATAATATAACGTAATATGCAGTGTATCATTGAAAATACCTTATAATATATAGTAGTTTATCATTGAAAATACCTTATAATATAACTTAATATGCAGTGTATCATTGAATATACCTTATGATATAACGTAATTTGTAGTGTATCATTGAAAATACCTTATAATATATAGTAGTTTATCATTGAATATACCATATGATATAACGTAATATGCAGGGTATCATTGAAAATACCTTATAACATATCGTAATTTGTAGTGTATCAATGAAAATACCTTCTCATATAACGTAATATGCAGTGTATCATTGAAAATACCTTATAATATATCGTTATTTGTAGTGTATCATTGAAAATACCTCATAATATAACGTAATATGCAGTTTATCATTGAAAATACCTTCCCATATAACGTAATATGCAGTGTATCATTGAAAATACCTTATAATATATCGTAATTTGTAGTGTATCAATGAAAATACCTTCTCATATAACGTAATATGCAGTGTATCATTGAAAATACCTTATAATATATCGTTATGTGTAGTGTATCTTTGAAAATACCTTATAATATAACGTAATATGCAGTGTATCATTGAAAATACCTTATAATATATAGTAGTTTATCATTGAAAATACCTTATAATATAACTTAATATGCAGTGTATCATTGAATATACCTTATGATATAACGTAATTTGTAGTGTATCATTGAAAATAAATTATAATATATAGTAGTTTATCATTGGAAATACCTTATAATATAACGTAATATGCAGTGTATCATTGAAAATACCTTATAATATATTGCAGTTTATCATTGAAAATACCTTATAATATAACTTAATATGCAGTGTATCATTGAAAATACCTTATGATATAACGTAATATGCAGTGTATCATTGAAAATACCTTGGAATATATGGTAATTCTAGTCTATCAATGAAAATACCTTATAATATAACGTAATATGCAGTGTATCATTGAAAATACCTTATAATATATCGTAATTTGTAGTGTATCATTGAAAATACCTTATAATATAACGTAATATGCAGTGTATCATTGAAAATACCTTATAATATAACGTAATATGCAGTGTATCATTGAAAATACCTTATAATATAACGTAATATGCAGTGTATCATTGAATATACCTTCCCATATAACTTAATATGCAGTGTATCATTGAATATACCTTATGATATAACGTAATTTGTAGTGTATCATTGAAAATACCTTATAATATATAGTAGTTTATCATTGAAAATACCTTATAGTATAACGTAATATGCAGTGTATCATTGAAAATACCTTGTAATATATCGTAATTTGTAGTGTATCAATGAAAATACCTTCTCATATAACGTAATATGCAGTGTATCATTGAAAATACCTTATAATATATCGTTATTTGTAGTGTATCTTTGAAAATACCTTATAATATAACGTAATATGCAGTGTATCATTGAAAATACCTTATAATATATAGTAGTTTATCATTGAAAATACCTTATAATATAACTTAATATGCAGTGTATCATTGAATATACCTTATGATATAACGTAATTTGTAGTGTATCATTGAAAATACCTTATAATATATAGTAGTTTATCATTGAAAATACCTTATAGTATAACGTAATATGCAGTGTATCATTGAAAATACCTTGTAATATACCGTAATATGCAGTGTATCATTGGAAATACCTTATAATATAACATAATATGCAGTGTATCATTGAAAATACCTTATAATATATTGCAGTTTATCATTGAAAATACCTTTTAATATAACTTAATATGCAGTGTATTATTGAAAATACCTTATGATATAACGTAATATGCAGTGTATCATTGAAAATACCATAGAATATATGGTAATTCTAGTCTATCAATGAAAATACCTTATAATATAACGTAATATGCAGTGTATCATTGAAAATACCTTATAATATAACGTAATATGCAGTGTATCATTGAATATACCTTCCCATATAACTTAATATGCAGTGTATCATTGAATATACCTTATGATATAACGTAATTTGTAGTGTATCATTGAAAATACCTTATAATATATAGTAGTTTATCATTGAAAATACCTTATAGTATAACGTAATATGCAGTGTATCATTGAAAATACCTTGTAATATAACGTAATATGCAGTGTATCATTGAAAATACCTTATAATATATTGCAGTTTATCATTGAAAATACCTTTTAATATAACTTAATATGCAGTGTATCATTGAAAATACCTTATGATATAACGTAATATGCAGTGTATCATTGAAAATACCTTAGAATATATGGTAATTCTAGTCTATCAATGAAAATACCTTATAATATAACGTAATATGCAGTGTATCATTGAAAATACCTTATAATATAACGTAATATGCAGTGTATCATTGAAAATACCTTATAATATATCGTTATTTGTAGTGTATCTTTGAAAATACCTTATAATATAACGTAATATGCAGTGTATCATTGAAAATACCTTATAATATATAGTAGTTTATCATTGAAAATACCTTATAATATAACTTAATATGCAGTGTATCATTGAATATACCTTATGATATAACGTAATTTGTAGTGTATCATTGAAAATACCTTATAATATATAGTAGTTTATCATTGAATATACCATATGATATAACGTAATATGCAGGGTATCATTGAAAATACCTTATAACATATCGTAATTTGTAGTGTATCAATGAAAATACCTTCTCATATAACGTAATATGCAGTGTATCATTGAAAATACCTTATAATATATCGTTATTTGTAGTGTATCATTGAAAATACCTCATAATATAACGTAATATGCAGTTTATCATTGAAAATACCTTCCCATATAACGTAATATGCAGTGTATCATTGAAAATACCTTATAATATATCGTAATTTGTAGTGTATCAATGAAAATACCTTCTCATATAACGTAATATGCAGTGTATCATTGAAAATACCTTATAATATATCGTTATGTGTAGTGTATCTTTGAAAATACCTTATAATATAACGTAATATGCAGTGTATCATTGAAAATACCTTATAATATATAGTAGTTTATCATTGAAAATACCTTATAATATAACTTAATATGCAGTGTATCATTGAATATACCTTATGATATAACGTAATTTGTAGTGTATCATTGAAAATAAATTATAATATATAGTAGTTTATCATTGGAAATACCTTATAATATAACGTAATATGCAGTGTATCATTGAAAATACCTTATAATATATTGCAGTTTATCATTGAAAATACCTTTTAATATAACTTAATATGCAGTGTATCATTGAAAATACCTTATGATATAACGTAATATGCAGTGTATCATTGAAAATACCTTAGAATATATGGTAATTCTAGTCTATCAATGAAAATACCTTATAATATATCGTAATATGCAGTGTATCATTGAAAATACCTTATAATATATCGTAATTTGTAGTGTATCATTGAAAATACCTTATAATATAACGTAATATGCAGTGTATCATTGAAAATACCTTATAATATAACGTAATATGCAGTGTATCATTGAAAATACCTTATAATATAACGTAATATGCAGTGTATCATTGAATATACCTTCCCATATAACTTAATATGCAGTGTATCATTGAATATACCTTATGATATAACGTAATTTGTAGTGTATCATTGAAAATACCTTATAATATATAGTAGTTTATCATTGAAAATACCTTATAGTATAACGTAATATGCAGTGTATCATTGAAAATACCTTGTAATATAACGTAATATGCAGTGTATCATTGAAAATACCTTATAATATATTGCAGTTTATCATTTCAAATACCTTTTAATATAACTTAATATGCAGTGTATCATTGAAAATACCTTATAATATATCGTAATTTGTAGTGTATCAATGAAAATACCTTCTCATATAACGTAATATGCAGTGTATCATTGAAAATACCTTATAATATATCGTTATTTGTAGTGTATCTTTGAAAATACCTTATAATATAACGTAATATGCAGTGTATCATTGAAAATACCTTATAATATATAGTAGTTTATCATTGAAAATACCTTATAATATAACTTAATATGCAGTGTATCATTGAATATACCTTATGATATAACGTAATTTGTAGTGTATCATTGAAAATACCTTATAATATATAGTAGTTTATCATTGAAAATACCTTATAGTATAACGTAATATGCAGTGTATCATTGAAAATACCTTGTAATATACCGTAATATGCAGTGTATCATTGGAAATACCTTATAATATAACGTAATATGCAGTGTATCATTGAAAATACCTTATAATATATTGCAGTTTATCATTGAAAATACCTTTTAATATAACTTAATATGCAGTGTATTATTGAAAATACCTTATGATATAACGTAATATGCAGTGTATCATTGAAAATACCATAGAATATATGGTAATTCTAGTCTATCAATGAAAATACCTTATAATATAACGTAATATGCAGTGTATCATTGAAAATACCTTATAATATAACGTAATATGCAGTGTATCATTGAAAATACCTTCCCATATAACTTAATATGCAGTGTATCATTGAATATACCTTATGATATAACGTAATTTGTAGTGTATCATTGAAAATACCTTATAATATATAGTAGTTTATCATTGAAAATACCTTATAGTATAACGTAATATGCAGTGTATCATTGAAAATACCTTGTAATATAACGTAATATGCAGTGTATCATTGAAAATACCTTATAATATATTGCAGTTTATCATTGAAAATACCTTTTAATATAACTTAATATGCAGTGTATCATTGAAAATACCTTATGATATAACGTAATATGCAGTGTATCATTGAAAATACCTTAGAATATATGGTAATTCTAGTCTATCAATGAAAATACCTTATAATATAACGTAATATGCAGTGTATCATTGAAAATACCTTCCCATATAACGTAATATGCAGTGTATCATTGAAAATACCTTAGAATATATGGTAATTCTAGTCTATCAATGAAAATACCTTATAATATAACGTAATATGCAGTGTATCATTGAAAATACCTTATAATATATCGTAATTTGTAGTGTATCATTGAAAATACCTTTTAATATAACGTAATATGCAGTGTATCATTGAAAATACCTTATAATATAACGTAATATGCAGTGTATCATTGAAAATACCTTATAATATAACGTAATATGCAGTGTATCATTGAAAATACCTTATAATATATCGTAATTTGTAGTGTATCATTGAAAATACCTTTTAATATAACGTAATATGCAGTGTATCATTGAAAATACCTTATAATATAACGTAATATGCAGTGTATCATTGAAAATACCTTATAATATAACGTAATATGCAGTGTATCATTGAAAATACCTTATAATATAACGTAATATGCAGTGTATCATTGAAAATACCTTCCCATATAACGTAATATGCAGTGTATCATTGAAAATACCTTAGAATATATGGTAATTCTAGTCTATCAATGAAAATACCTTATAATATAACGTAATATGCAGTGTATCATTGAAAATACCTTATAATATATCGTAATTTGTAGTGTATCATTGAAAATACCTTTTAATATAACGTAATATGCAGTGTATCATTGAAAATACCTTATAATATAACGTAATATGCAGTGTATCATTGAAAATACCTTATAATATAACGTAATATGCAGTGTATCATTGAAAATACCTTATAATATAACGTAATATGCAGTGTATCATTGAAAATACCTTCCCATATAACGTAATATGCAGTGTATCATTGAAAATACCTTATAATATATCGTAATTTGTAGTGTATCAATGAAAATACCTTCTCATATAACGTAATATGCAGTGTATCATTGAAAATACCTTATAATATATCGTTATTTGTAGTGTATCTTTGAAAATACCTTATAATATAACGTAATATGCAGTGTATCATTGAAAATACCTTATAATATATAGTAGTTTATCATTGAAAATACCTTATAATATAACTTAATATGCAGTGTATCATTGAATATACCTTATGATATAACGTAATTTGTAGTGTATCATTGAAAATACCTTATAATATATAGTAGTTTATCATTGAAAATACCTTATAGTATAACGTAATATGCAGTGTATCATTGAAAATACCTTGTAATATACCGTAATATGCAGTGTATCATTGGAAATACCTTATAATATAACGTAATATGCAGTGTATCATTGAAAATACCTTATAATATATTGCAGTTTATCATTGAAAATACCTTTTAATATAACTTAATATGCAGTGTATCATTGAAAATACCTTATAATATAACGTAATATGCAGTGTATCATTGAATATACCTTCCCATATAACTTAATATGCAGTGTATCATTGAATATACCTTATGATATAACGTAATTTGTAGTGTATCATTGAAAATACCTTATAATATATAGTAGTTTATCATTGAAAATACCTTATAGTATAACGTAATATGCAGTGTATCATTGAAAATACCTTGTAATATAACGTAATATGCAGTGTATCATTGAAAATACCTTATAATATATTGCAGTTTATCATTTCAAATACCTTTTAATATAACTTAATATGCAGTGTATCATTGAAAATACCTTATAATATATCGTAATTTGTAGTGTATCAATGAAAATACCTTCTCATATAACGTAATATGCAGTGTATCATTGAAAATACCTTATAATATATCGTTATTTGTAGTGTATCTTTGAAAATACCTTATAATATAACGTAATATGCAGTGTATCATTGAAAATACCTTATAATATATAGTAGTTTATCATTGAAAATACCTTATAATATAACTTAATATGCAGTGTATCATTGAATATACCTTATGATATAACGTAATTTGTAGTGTATCATTGAAAATACCTTATAATATATAGTAGTTTATCATTGAAAATACCTTATAGTATAACGTAATATGCAGTGTATCATTGAAAATACCTTGTAATATACCGTAATATGCAGTGTATCATTGGAAATACCTTATAATATAACGTAATATGCAGTGTATCATTGAAAATACCTTATAATATATTGCAGTTTATCAATGAAAATACCTTTTAATATAACTTAATATGCAGTGTATTATTGAAAATACCTTATGATATAACGTAATATGCAGTGTAGCATTGAAAATACCATAGAATATATGGTAATTCTAGTCTATCAATGAAAATACCTTATAATATAACGTAATATGCAGTGTATCATTGAAAATACCTTATAATATAACGTAATATGCAGTGTATCATTGAATATAACTTAATATGCAGTGTATCATTGAATATACCTTATGATATAACGTAATTTGTAGTGTATCATTGAAAATACCTTGTAATATAACGTAATATGCAGTGTATCATTGAAAATACCTTATAATATATTGCAGTTTATCATTTCAAATACCTTTTAATATAACTTAATATGCAGTGTATCATTGAAAATACCTTATAATATATCGTAATTTGTAGTGTATCAATGAAAATACCTTCTCATATAACGTAATATGCAGTGTATCATTGAAAATACCTTATAATATATCGTTATTTGTAGTGTATCTTTGAAAATACCTTATAATATAACGTAATATGCAGTGTATCATTGAAAATACCTTATAATATATAGTAGTTTATCATTGAAAATACCTTATAATATAACTTAATATGCAGTGTATCATTGAATATACCTTATGATATAACGTAATTTGTAGTGTATCATTGAAAATACCTTATAATATATAGTAGTTTATCATTGAAAATACCTTATAGTATAACGTAATATGCAGTGTATCATTGAAAATACCTTGTAATATAACGTAATATGCAGTGTATCATTGAAAATACCTTATAATATAACGTAATATGCAGTGTATCATTGAAAATACCTTATAATATATTGCAGTTTATCAATGAAAATACCTTTTAATATAACTTAATATGCAGTGTATTATTGAAAATACCTTATGATATAACGTAATATGCAGTGTAGCATTGAAAATACCATAGAATATATGGTAATTCTAGTCTATCAATGAAAATACCTTATAATATAACGTAATATGCAGTGTATCATTGAAAATACCTTATAATATAACGTAATATGCAGTGTATCATTGAATATACCTTCCCATATAACTTAGTATGCAGTGTATCATTGAATATACCTTATGATATAACGTAATTTGTAGTGTATCATTGAAAATACCTTATAATATATAGTAGTTTATCATTGAAAATACCTTATAGTATAACGTAATATGCAGTGTATCATTGAAAATACCTTGTAATATAACGTAATATGCAGTGTATCATTGAAAATACCTTATAATATATTGCAGTTTATCATTGAAAATACCTTTTAATATAACTTAATATGCAGTGTATCATTGAAAATACCTTATGATATAACGTAATATGCAGTGTATCATTGAAAATACCTTAGAATATATGGTAATTCTAGTCTATCAATGAAAATACCTTATAATATAACGTAATATGCAGTGTATCATTGAAAATACCTTCCCATATAACGTAATATGCAGTGTATCATTGAAAATACCTTAGAATATATGGTAATTCTAGTCTATCAATGAAAATACCTTATAATATAACGTAATATGCAGTGTATCATTGAAAATACCTTATAATATATCGTAATTTGTAGTGTATCATTGAAAATACCTTTTAATATAACGTAATATGCAGTGTATCATTGAAAATACCTTATAATATAACGTAATATGCAGTGTATCATTGAAAATACCTTATAATATAACGTAATATGCAGTGTATCATTGAAAATACCTTATAATATATCGTAATTTGTAGTGTATCATTGAAAATACCTTTTAATATAACGTAATATGCAGTGTATCATTGAAAATACCTTATAATATAACGTAATATGCAGTGTATCATTGAAAATACCTTATAATATAACGTAATATGCAGTGTATCATTGAAAATACCTTATAATATAACGTAATATGCAGTGTATCATTGAAAATACCTTCCCATATAATGTAATATGCAGTGTATCATTGAAAATACCTTATAATATATCGTAATTTGTAGTGTATCAATGAAAATACCTTCTCATATAACGTAATATGCAGTGTATCATTGAAAATACCTTATAATATATCGTTATTTGTAGTGTATCTTTGAAAATACCTTATAATATAACGTAATATGCAGTGTATCATTGAAAATACCTTATAATATATAGTAGTTTATCATTGAAAATACCTTATAATATAACTTAATATGCAGTGTATCATTGAATATACCTTATGATATAACGTAATTTGTAGTGTATCATTGAAAATACCTTATAATATATAGTAGTTTATCATTGAAAATACCTTATAGTATAACGTAATATGCAGTGTATCATTGAAAATACCTTGTAATATACCGTAATATGCAGTGTATCATTGGAAATACCTTATAATATAACGTAATATGCAGTGTATCATTGAAAATACCTTATAATATATTGCAGTTTATCATTGAAAATACCTTTTAATATAACTTAATATGCAGTGTATCATTGAAAATACCTTATGATATAACGTAATATGCAGTGTATCATTGAAAATACCTTAGAACATATGGTAATTCTAGTCTATCAATGAAAATACCTTATAATATAACGTAATATGCAGTGTATCATTGAAAATACCTTATAAAAAATCGTAATTTGTAGTGTATCATTGAAAATACCTTATAATATAACGTAATATGCAGTGTATCATTGAAAATACCTTATAATATAACGTAATATGCAGTGTATCATTGAAAATACCTTATAATATAACGTAATATGCAGTGTATCATTGAATATACCTTCCCATATAACTTAATATGCAGTGTATCATTGAATATACCTTATGATATAACGTAATTTGTAGTGTATCATTGAAAATACCTTATAATATATAGTAGTTTATCATTGAAAATACCTTATAGTATAACGTAATATGCAGTGTATCATTGAAAATACCTTGTAATATAACGTAATATGCAGTGTATCATTGAAAATACCATATAATATATTGCAGTTTATCATTGAAAATACCTTTTAATATAACTTAATATGCAGTGTATCATTGAAAATACCTTATGATATAACGTAATATGCAGTGTATCATTGAAAATACCTTAGAATATATGGTAATTCTAGTCTATCAATGAAAATACCTTATAATATAACGTAATATGCAGTGTATCATTGAAAATACCTTATAATATATCGTAATTTGTAGTGTATCATTGAAAATACCTTATAATATAACGTAATATGCAGTGTATCATTGAAAATACCTTATAATATAACGTAATATGCAGTGTATCATTGAAAATACCTTATAATATAACGTAATATGCAGTGTATCATTGAAAATACCTTATAATATAACGTAATATGCAGTGTATCATTGAAAATACCTTCCCATATAACGTAATATGCAGTGTATCATTGAAAATACCTCATAATATATCGTAATTTGTAGTGTATCAATGAAAATACCTTCTCATATAACGTAATATGCAGTGTATCATTGAAAATACCTTATAATATATCGTTTTCTTGTAGTGTATCTTTGAAAATACCTTATAATATAACGTAATATGCAGTGTATCATTGAAAATACCTTATAATATATAGTAGTTTATCATTGAAAATACCTTATAATATAACTTAATATGCAGTGTATCATTGAATATACCTTATGATATAACGTAATTTGTAGTGTATCATTGAAAATACCTTATAATATATAGTAGTTTATCATTGTAAATACCTTATAGTATAACGTAATATGCAGTGTGTCATTGAAAATACCTTGTAATATAACGTAATATGCAGTGTATCATTGGAAATACCTTATAATATAACGTAATATGCAGTGTATCATTGAAAATACCTTATAATATATTGCAGTTTATCATTGAAAATACCTTTTAATATAACTTAATATGCAGTGTATCATTGAAAATACCTTATGATATAACGTAATATGCAGTGTTTCATTGAAAATACCTTAGAATATATGGTAATTCTAGTCTATCAATGAAAATACCTTATAATATAACGTAATATGCAGTGTATCATTGAAAATACCTTATAATATATCGTAATTTGTAGTGTATCATTGAAAATACCTTATAATATAACGTAATATGCAGTGTATCATTGAAAATACCTTATAATATATCGTAATTTGTAGTGTATCAATGAAAATACCTTCTCATATAACGTAATATGCAGTGTATCATTGAAAATACCTTATAATATATCGTTATTTGTAGTGTATCTTTGAAAATACCTTATAATATAACGTAATATGCAGTGTATCATTGAAAATACCTTATAATATATAGTAGTTTATCATTGAAAATACCTTATAATATAACTTAATATGCAGTGTATCATTGAATATACCTTATGATATAACGTAATTTGTAGTGTATCATTGAAAATACCTTTTAATATAACGTAATATGCAGTGTATCATTGAAAATACCTTATAATATAACGTAATATGCAGTGTATCATTGAAAATACCTTATAATATAACGTAATATGCAGTGTATCATTGAAAATACCTTATAATATAACGTAATATGCAGTGTATCATTGAAAATACCTTCCCATATAATGTAATATGCAGTGTATCATTGAAAATACCTTATAATATATCGTAATTTGTAGTGTATCAATGAAAATACCTTCTCATATAACGTAATATGCAGTGTATCATTGAAAATACCTTATAATATATCGTTATTTGTAGTGTATCTTTGAAAATACCTTATAATATAACGTAATATGCAGTGTATCATTGAAAATACCTTATAATATATAGTAGTTTATCATTGAAAATACCTTATAATATAACTTAATATGCAGTGTATCATTGAATATACCTTATGATATAACGTAATTTGTAGTGTATCATTGAAAATACCTTATAATATATAGTAGTTTATCATTGAAAATACCTTATAGTATAACGTAATATGCAGTGTATCATTGAAAATACCTTGTAATATACCGTAATATGCAGTGTATCATTGGAAATACCTTATAATATAACGTAATATGCAGTGTATCATTGAAAATACCTTATAATATATTGCAGTTTATCATTGAAAATACCTTTTAATATAACTTAATATGCAGTGTATCATTGAAAATACCTTATGATATAACGTAATATGCAGTGTATCATTGAAAATACCTTAGAACATATGGTAATTCTAGTCTATCAATGAAAATACCTTATAATATAACGTAATATGCAGTGTATCATTGAAAATACCTTATAAAAAATCGTAATTTGTAGTGTATCATTGAAAATACCTTATAATATAACGTAATATGCAGTGTATCATTGAAAATACCTTATAATATAACGTAATATGCAGTGTATCATTGAAAATACCTTATAATATAACGTAATATGCAGTGTATCATTGAATATACCTTCCCATATAACTTAATATGCAGTGTATCATTGAATATACCTTATGATATAACGTAATTTGTAGTGTATCATTGAAAATACCTTATAATATATAGTAGTTTATCATTGAAAATACCTTATAGTATAACGTAATATGCAGTGTATCATTGAAAATACCTTGTAATATAACGTAATATGCAGTGTATCATTGAAAATACCATATAATATATTGCAGTTTATCATTGAAAATACCTTTTAATATAACTTAATATGCAGTGTATCATTGAAAATACCTTATGATATAACGTAATATGCAGTGTATCATTGAAAATACCTTAGAATATATGGTAATTCTAGTCTATCAATGAAAATACCTTATAATATAACGTAATATGCAGTGTATCATTGAAAATACCTTATAATATATCGTAATTTGTAGTGTATCATTGAAAATACCTTATAATATAACGTAATATGCAGTGTATCATTGAAAATACCTTATAATATAACGTAATATGCAGTGTATCATTGAAAATACCTTATAATATAACGTAATATGCAGTGTATCATTGAAAATACCTTATAATATAACGTAATATGCAGTGTATCATTGAAAATACCTTCCCATATAACGTAATATGCAGTGTATCATTGAAAATACCTCATAATATATCGTAATTTGTAGTGTATCAATGAAAATACCTTCTCATATAACGTAATATGCAGTGTATCATTGAAAATACCTTATAATATATCGTTTTCTTGTAGTGTATCTTTGAAAATACCTTATAATATAACGTAATATGCAGTGTATCATTGAAAATACCTTATAATATATAGTAGTTTATCATTGAAAATACCTTATAATATAACTTAATATGCAGTGTATCATTGAATATACCTTATGATATAACGTAATTTGTAGTGTATCATTGAAAATACCTTATAATATATAGTAGTTTATCATTGTAAATACCTTATAGTATAACGTAATATGCAGTGTGTCATTGAAAATACCTTGTAATATAACGTAATATGCAGTGTATCATTGGAAATACCTTATAATATAACGTAATATGCAGTGTATCATTGAAAATACCTTATAATATATTGCAGTTTATCATTGAAAATACCTTTTAATATAACTTAATATGCAGTGTATCATTGAAAATACCTTATGATATAACGTAATATGCAGTGTTTCATTGAAAATACCTTAGAATATATGGTAATTCTAGTCTATCAATGAAAATACCTTATAATATAACGTAATATGCAGTGTATCATTGAAAATACCTTATAATATATCGTAATTTGTAGTGTATCATTGAAAATACCTTATAATATAACGTAATATGCAGTGTATCATTGAAAATACCTTATGATATAACGTAATATGCAGTGTATCATTGAAAATACCTTGTAATATAACGTAATATGCAGTGTATCATTGGAAATACCTTATAATATAACGTAATATGCAGTGTATCATTGAAAATACCTTATAATATATTGCAGTTTATCATTGAAAATACCTTTTAATATAACTTAATATGCAGTGTATCATTGAAAATACCTTATGATATAACGTAATATGCAGTGTTTCATTGAAAATACCTTAGAATATATGGTAATTCTAGTCTATCAATGAAAATACCTTATAATATAACGTAATATGCAGTGTATCATTGAAAATACCTTATAATATATCGTAATTTGTAGTGTATCATTGAAAATACCTTATAATATAACGTAATATGCAGTTTATCATTGAAAATACCTTTTAATATAACTTAATATGCAGTGTATCATTGAAAATACCTTATAATATAACGTAATATGCAGTGTATCATTGAAAATACCTTATAATATATAGTAGTTTATCATTGAAAATACCTTATAATATAACTTAATATGCAGTGTATCATTGAATATACCTTATGATATAACGTAATTTGTAGTGTATCATTGAAAATACCTTATAATATATAGTAGTTTATCATTGAAAATACCTTATAGTATAACGTAATATGCAGTGTATCATTGAAAATACCTTGTAATATAACGTAATATGCAGTGTATCATTGGAAATACCTTATAATATAACGTAATATGCAGTGTATCATTGAAAATACCTTATAATAAATTGCAGTTTATCATTGAAAATACCTTTTAATATAACTTAATATGCAGTGTATCATTGAAAATACCTTATGATATAACGTAATATGCAGTGTATCATTGAAAATACATTAGAATATATGGTAATTCTAGTCTATCAATGAAAATACCTTATAATATAACGTAATATGCAGTGTATCATTGAAAATACCTTATAATATATCGTAATTTGTAGTGTATCATTGAAAATACCTTATAATATAACGTAATATGCAGTGTATCATTGAAAATACCTTATAATATAACGTAATATGCAGTGTATCATTGAAAATACCTTATAATATAACGTAATATGCAGTGTATCATTGAATATACCTTCCCATATAACTTAATATGCAGTGTATCATTGAATATACCTTATGATATAACGTAATTTGTAGTGTATCATTGAAAATACCTTATAATATATAGTAGTTTATCATTGTAAATACCTTATAGTATAACGTAATATGCAGTGTGTCATTGAAAATACCTTGTAATATAACGTAATATGCAGTGTATCATTGGAAATACCTTATAATATAACGTAATATGCAGTGTATCATTGAAAATACCTTATAATATATTGCAGTTTATCATTGAAAATACCTTTTAATATAACTTAATATGCAGTGTATCATTGAAAATACCTTATGATATAACGTAATATGCAGTGTTTCATTGAAAATACCTTAGAATATATGGTAATTCTAGTCTATCAATGAAAATACCTTATAATATAACGTAATATGCAGTGTATCATTGAAAATACCTTATAATATATCGTAATTTGTAGTGTATCATTGAAAATACCTTATAATATAACGTAATATGCAGTGTATCATTGAAAATACCTTATGATATAACGTAATATGCAGTGTATCATTGAAAATACCTTAGAATATATGGTAATTCTAGTCTATCAATGAAAATACCTTATAATATAACGTAATATGCAGTGTATCATTGAAAATACCTTATAATATATCGTAATTTGTAGTGTATCATTGAAAATACCTTATAATATAACGTAATATGCAGTGTATCATTGAAAATACCTTATAATATAACGTAATATGCAGTGTATCATTGAAAATACCTTATAATATAACGTAATATGCAGTGTATCATTGAAAATACCTTATAATATAACGTAATATGCAGTGTATCATTGATAATACCTTCCCATATAACGTAATATGCAGTGTATAATTGAAAATACCTTATAATATATCGTAATTTGTAGTGTATCAATGAAAATACCTTCTCATATAACGTAATATGCAGTGTATCATTGAAAATACCTTATAATATAACGTAATATGCAGTGTATCATTGAAAATACCTTATAATATATAGTAGTTTATCATTGAAAATACCTTATAATATAACTTAATATGCAGTGTATCATTGAAAATACCTTATGATATACCGTAATATGCAGTGTATCATTGAAAATACCTTATAATATAACGTAATATGCAGTGTATCATTGAAAATACCTTCCCATATAACGTAATATGCAGTGTATCATTGAAAATACCTTATAATATATCGTAATTTGTAGTGTATCAATGAAAATACCTTCTCATATAACGTAATATGCAGTGTATCATTGAAAATACCTTATAATATATCGTTTTCTTGTAGTGTATCTTTGAAAATACCTTTTAATATAACTTAATATGCAGTGTATCATTGAAAATACCTTATGATATAACGTAATATGCAGTGTATCATTGAAAATACATTAGAATATATGGTAATTCTAGTCTATCAATGAAAATACCTTATAATATAACGTAATATGCAGTGTATCATTGAAAATACCTTCCCATATAACGTAATATGCAGTGTATCATTGAAAATACCTTATAATATATCGTAATTTGTAGTGTATCAATGAAAATACCTTCTCATATAACGTAATATACAGTGTATCATTGAAAATACCTTATAATATATCGTTTTCTTGTAGTGTATCTTTGAAAATACCTTATAATATAACGTAATATGCAGTGTATCATTGAAAATACCTTATAATATATAGTAGTTTATCATTGAAAATACCTTATAATATAACTTAATATGCAGTGTATCATTGAATATACCTTATGATATAACGTAATTTGTAGTGTATCATTGAAAATACCTTATAATATATAGTAGTTTATCATTGTAAATACCTTATAGTATAACGTAATATGCAGTGTGTCATTGAAAATACCTTGTAATATAACGTAATATGCAGTGTATCATTGGAAATACCTTATAATATAACGTAATATGCAGTGTATCATTGAAAATACCTTATAATATATTGCAGTTTATCATTGAAAATACCTTTTAATATAACTTAATATGCAGTGTATCATTGAAAATACCTTATGATATAACGTAATATGCAGTGTTTCATTGAAAATACCTTAGAATATATGGTAATTCTAGTCTATCAATGAAAATACCTTATAATATAACGTAATATGCAGTGTATCATTGAAAATACCTTATAATATATCGTAATTTGTAGTGTATCATTGAAAATACCTTATAATATAACGTAATATGCAGTGTATCATTGAAAATACCTTATGATATAACGTAATATGCAGTGTATCATTGAAAATACCTTAGAATATATGGTAATTCTAGTCTATCAATGAAAATACCTTATAATATAACGTAATATGCAGTGTATCATTGAAAATACCTTATAATATATCGTAATTTGTAGTGTATCATTGAAAATACCTTCTCATATAACGTAATATGCAGTGTATCATTGAAAATACCTTATAATATATCGTTTTCTTGTAGTGTATCTTTGAAAATACCTTATAATATAACGTAATATGCAGTGTATCATTGAAAATACCTTATAATATATAGTAGTTTATCATTGAAAATACCTTATAATATAACTTAATATGCAGTGTATCATTGAATATACCTTATGATATAACGTAATTTGTAGTGTATCATTGAAAATACCTTATAATATATAGTAGTTTATCATTGTAAATACCTTATAGTATAACGTAATATGCAGTGTGTCATTGAAAATACCTTGTAATATAACGTAATATGCAGTGTATCATTGGAAATACCTTATAATATAACGTAATATGCAGTGTATCATTGAAAATACCTTATAGTAGTTTATCATTGAAAATACCTTATAATATAACATAATATGGAGTGTATCATTGAAAATACCTTATGATATAACGTAATATGCAGTGTTTCATTGAAAATACCTTAGAATATATGGTAATTCTAGTCTATCAATGAAAATACCTTATAATATAACGTAATATGCAGTGTATCATTGAAAATACCTTATAATATATCGTAATTTGTAGTGTATCATTGAAAATACCTTATAATATAACGTAATATGCAGTGTATCATTGAAAATACCTTATGATATAACGTAATATGCAGTGTATCATTGAAAATACCTTAGAATATATGGTAATTCTAGTCTATCAATGAAAATACCTTATAATATAACGTAATATGCAGTGTATCATTGAAAATACCTTATAATATATCGTAATTTGTAGTGTATCATTGAAAATACCTTATAATATAACGTAATATGCAGTGTATCATTGAAAATACCTTATAATATAACGTAATATGCAGTGTATCATTGAAAATACCTTATAATATAACGTAATATGCAGTGTATCATTGAAAATACCTTATAATATAACGTAATATGCAGTGTATCATTGAAAATACCTTCCCATATAACGTAATATGCAGTGTATAATTGAAAATACCTTATAATATATCGTAATTTGTAGTGTATCAATGAAAATACCTTCTCATATAACGTAATATGCAGTGTATCATTGAAAATACCTTATAATATATCGTTTTCTTGTAGTGTATCTTTGAAAATACCTTATAATATAACGTAATATGCAGTGTATCATTGAAAATACCTTATAATATATAGTAGTTTATCATTGAAAATACCTTATAATATAACTTAATATGCAGTGTATCATTGAAAATACCTTATGATATACCGTAATATGCAGTGTATCATTGAAAATACCTTATAATATAACGTAATATGCAGTGTATCATTGAAAATACCTTATAATATATCGTAATTTGTAGTGTATCAATGAAAATACCTTCTCATATAACGTAATATGCAGTGTATCATTGAAAATACCTTATAATTTATCGTTATTTGTAGTGTATCTTTGAAAATACCTTATAATATAACGTAATATGGAGTGTATCATTGAAAATACCTTATAATATATAGTAGTTTATCATTGAAAATACCTTATAATATAACTTAATATGCAGTGTATCATTGAAAATACCTTATAGTATAACGTAATATGCAGTGCATCATTGAAAATACCTTATAATATAACGTAATATGCAGTGTATCATTGAAAATACCTTATAATATAACGTAATATGCAGTGTATCATTGAAAATACCTTATAATATATCGTAATTTGTAGTGTATCATTGAAAATACCTTACAGTATTCCGTAATATGCAGTGCATCATTGAAAATACCTTATAATGTAACGTAATATGCAGTGTATCATTGAAAATACCTTATAATATAACGTAGTATGCAGTGTATCATTGAAAATACCTTCCCATATAACGTAATATGCAATGTATCATTGAAAATACCTTATAATATAACGTAATATGCAGTGTATCATTGAAAATACCTTATAATATAACGTAATATGCAGTGTATCATTGAAAATACCTCATAATATAACGTAATATGCAGTTTATCATTGAAAATACCTTCCCATATAACGTAATATGCAGTGTATCATTGAAAATACCTTATAATATATCGTAATTTGTAGTGTATCAATGAAAATACCTTCTCATATAACGTAATATGCAGTGTATCATTGAAAATACCTTATAATATATCGTTATTTGTAGTGTATCTTTGAAAATACCTTATAATATAACGTAATATGCAGTGTATCATTGAAAATACCTTATAATATATAGTAGTTTATCATAGAAAATACCTTATAATATAACTTAATATGCAGTGTATCATTGAATATACCTTATGATATAACGTAATTTGTAGTGTATCATTGAAAATACCTTATAATATATAGTAGTTTATCATTGAAAATACCTTATAGTATAACGTAATATGCAGTGTATCATTGAAAATACCTTGTAATATAACGTAATATGCAGTGTATCATTGGAAATACCTTATAATATAACGTAATATGCAGTGTATCATTGAAAATACCTTATAATAAATTGCAGTTTATCATTGAAAATACCTTTTAATATAACTTAATATGCAGTGTATCATTGAAAATACCTTATGATATAACGTAATATGCAGTGTATCATTGAAAATACATTAGAATATATGGTAATTCTAGTCTATCAATGAAAATACCTTATAATATAACGTAATATGCAGTGTATCATTGAAAATACCTTATAATATATCGTAATTTGTAGTGTATCATTGAAAATACCTTATAATATAACGTAATATGCAGTGTATCATTGAAAATACCTTATAATATAACGTAATATGCAGTGTATCATTGAAAATACCTTATAATATAACGTAATATGCAGTGTATCATTGAAAATACCTCATAATATAACGTAATATGCAGTTTATCATTGAAAATACCTTCCCATATAACGTAATATGCAGTGTATCATTGAAAATACCTTATAATATATCGTAATTTGTAGTGTATCAATGAAAATACCTTCTCATATAACGTAATATGCAGTGTATCATTGAAAATACCTTATAATATATCGTTATTTGTAGTGTATCTTTGAAAATACCTTATAATATAACGTAATATGCAGTGTATCATTGAAAATACCTTATAATATATAGTAGTTTATCATAGAAAATACCTTATAATATAACTTAATATGCAGTGTATCATTGAATATACCTTATGATATAACGTAATTTGTAGTGTATCATTGAAAATACCTTATAATATATAGTAGTTTATCATTGTAAATACCTTATAGTATAACGTAATATGCAGTGTGTCATTGAAAATACCTTGTAATATAACGTAATATGCAGTGTATCATTGGAAATACCTTATAATATAACGTAATATGCAGTGTATCATTGAAAATACCTTATAATATATTGCAGTTTATCATTGAAAATACCTTATAATATAACTTAATATGCAGTGTATCATTGAAAATACCTTATGATATAACGTAATATGCAGTGTTTCATTGAAAATACCTTAGAATATATGGTAATTCTAGTCTATCAATGAAAATACCTTATAATATAACGTAATATGCAGTGTATCATTGAAAATACCTTATAATATATCGTAATTTGTAGTGTATCATTGAAAATACCTTATAATATAACGTAATATGCAGTGTATCATTGAAAATACCTTATGATATAACGTAATATGCAGTGTATCATTGAAAATACCTTAGAATATATGGTAATTCTAGTCTATCAATGAAAATACCTTATAATATAACGTAATATGCAGTGTATCATTGAAAATACCTTATAATATATCGTAATTTGTAGTGTATCATTGAAAATACCTTATAATATAACGTAATATGCAGTGTATCATTGAAAATACCTTATGATATAACGTAATATGCAGTGTATCATTGAAAATACCTTAGAATATATGGTAATTCTAGTCTATCAATGAAAATACCTTATAATATAACGTAATATGCAGTGTATCATTGATAATACCTTCCCATATAACGTAATATGCAGTGTATCATTGAAAATACCTTATAATATATCGTAATTTGTAGTGTATCAATGAAAATACCTTCTCATATAACGTAATATGCAGTGTATCATTGAAAATACCTTATAATATATCGTTTTCTTGTAGTGTATCTTTGAAAATACCTTATAATATAACGTAATATGCAGTGTATCATTGAAAATACCTTATAATATATAGTAGTTTATCATTGAAAATACCTTATAATATAACTTAATATGCAGTGTATCATTGAATATACCTTATGATATAACGTAATTTGTAGTGTATCATTGAAAATACCTTATAATATATAGTAGTTATCATTGTAAATACCTTATAGTATAACGTAATATGCAGTGTGTCATTGAAAATACCTTGTAATATAACGTAATATGCAGTGTATCATTGGAAATACCTTATAATATAACGTAATATGCAGTGTATCATTGAAAATACCTTATAATATATTGCAGTTTATCATTGAAAATACCTTTTAATATAACTTAATATGCAGTGTATCATTGAAAATACCTTATGATATAACGTAATATGCAGTGTTTCATTGAAAATACCTTAGAATATATGGTAATTCTAGTCTATCAATGAAAATACCTTATAATATAACGTAATATGCAGTGTATCATTGAAAATACCTTATAATATATCGTAATTTGTAGTGTATCATTGAAAATACCTTATAATATAACGTAATATGCAGTGTATCATTGAAAATACCTTATGATATAACGTAATATGCAGTGTATCATTGAAAATACCTTAGAATATATGGTAATTCTAGTCTATCAATGAAAATACCTTATAATATAACGTAATATGCAGTGTATCATTGAAAATACCTTATAATATATCGTAATTTGTAGTGTATCATTGAAAATACCTTATAATATATCGTAATTTGTAGTGTATCAATGAAAATACCTTCTCATATAACGTAATATGCAGTGTATCATTGAAAATACCTTATAATATATCGTTATTTGTAGTGTATCTTTGAAAATACCTTATAATATAACGTAATATGCAGTGTATCATTGAAAATACCTTATAATATATAGTAGTTTATCATAGAAAATACCTTATAATATAACTTAATATGCAGTGTATCATTGAATATACCTTATGATATAACGTAATTTGTAGTGTATCATTGAAAATACCTTATAATATATAGTAGTTTATCATTGAAAATACCTTATAGTATAACGTAATATGCAGTGTATCATTGAAAATACCTTGTAATATAACGTAATATGCAGTGTATCATTGGAAATACCTTATAATATAACGTAATATGCAGTGTATCATTGAAAATACCTTATAATAAATTGCAGTTTATCATTGAAAATACCTTTTAATATAACTTAATATGCAGTGTATCATTGAAAATACCTTATAATATAACGTAATATGCAGTGTATCATTGAAAATACATTAGAATATATGGTAATTCTAGTCTATCAATGAAAATACCTTATAATATAACGTAATATGCAGTGTATCATTGAAAATACCTTATAATATATCGTAATTTGTAGTGTATCATTGAAAATACCTTATAATATAACGTAATATGCAGTGTATCATTGAAAATACCTTATAATATAACGTAATATGCAGTGTATCATTGAAAATACCTTATAATATAACGTAATATGCAGTGTATCATTGAAAATACCTCATAATATAACGTAATATGCAGTTTATCATTGAAAATACCTTCCCATATAACGTAATATGCAGTGTATCATTGAAAATACCTTATAATATATCGTAATTTGTAGTGTATCAATGAAAATACCTTCTCATATAACGTAATATGCAGTGTATCATTGAAAATACCTTATAATATATCGTTATTTGTAGTGTATCTTTGAAAATACCTTATAATATAACGTAATATGCAGTGTATCATTGAAAATACCTTATAATATATAGTAGTTTATCATAGAAAATACCTTATAATATAACTTAATATGCAGTGTATCATTGAATATACCTTATGATATAACGTAATTTGTAGTGTATCATTGAAAATACCTTATAATATATAGTAGTTTATCATTGAAAATACCTTATAGTATAACGTAATATGCAGTGTATCATTGAAAATACCTTGTAATATAACGTAATATGCAGTGTATCATTGGAAATACCTTATAATATAACGTAATATGCAGTGTATCATTGAAAATACCTTATAATAAATAGCAGTTTATCATTGAAAATACCTTTTAATATAACTTAATATGCAGTGTATCATTGAAAATACCTTATGATATAACGTAATATGCAGTGTATCATTGAAAATACATTAGAATATATGGTAATTCTAGTCTATCAATGAAAATACCTTATAATATAACGTAATATGCAGTGTATCATTGAAAATACCTTATAATATATCGTAATTTGTAGTGTATCATTGAAAATACCTTATAATATAACGTAATATGCAGTGTATCATTGAAAATACCTTATAATATAACGTAATATGCAGTGTATCATTGAAAATACCTTATAATATAACGTAATATGCAGTGTATCATTGAAAATACCTTATAATATATCGTAATTTGTAGTGTATCATTGAAAATACCTTATAATATAACGTAATATGCAGTGTATCATTGAAAATACATTATAATATAACGTAATATGCAGTGTATCATTGAAAATACCTTATAATATAACGTAATATGCAGTGTATCATTGAAAATACCTTATAATATAACGTAATATGCAGTGTATCATTGAATATACCTTCCCATATAACTTAATATGCAGTGTATCATTGAATATACCTTATGATATAACGTAATTTGTAGTGTATCATTGAAAATACCTTATAATATATAGTAGTTTATCATTGAAAATACCTTATAGTATAACGTAATATGCAGTGTATCATTGAAAATACCTTATAATATATTGCAGTTTATCATTGAAAATACCTTTTAATATAACTTAATATGCAGTGTATCATTGAAAATACCTTATGATATAACGTAATATGCAGTGTATCATTGAAAATACCTTATAATATATCGTTTTCTTGTAGTGTATCTTTGAAAATACCTTATAATATAACGTAATATGCAGTGTATCATTGAAAATACCTTATAATATATAGTAGTTTATCATTGAAAATACCTTATAATATAACTTAATATGCAGTGTATCATTGAAAATACCTTATGATATACCGTAATATGCAGTGTATCATTGAAAATACCTTATAATATAACGTAATATGCAGTGTATCATTGAAAATACCTTATAATATATCGTAATTTGTAGTGTATCATTGAAAATACCTTATAATATAACGTAATATGCAGTGTATCATTGAAAATACCTTATAATATAACGTAATATGCAGTGTATCATTGAAAATACCTCATAATATAACGTAATATGCAGTTTATCATTGAAAATACCTTCCCATATAACGTAATATGCAGTGTATCATTGAAAATACCTTATAATATATCGTAATTTGTAGTGTATCAATGAAAATACCTTCTCATATAACGTAATATGCAGTGTATCATTGAAAATACCTTATAATATATCGTTATTTGTAGTGTATCTTTGAAAATACCTTATAATATAACGTAATATGCAGTGTATCATTGAAAATACCTTATAATATATAGTAGTTTATCATAGAAAATACCTTATAATATAACTTAATATGCAGTGTATCATTGAATATACCTTATGATATAACGTAATTTGTAGTGTATCATTGAAAATACCTTATAATATATAGTAGTTTATCATTGAAAATACCTTATAATATAACGTAATATGCAGTGTATCATTGAAAATACCTTGTAATATAACGTAATATGCAGTGTATCATTGGAAATACCTTATAATATAACGTAATATGCAGTGTATCATTGAAAATACCTTATAATAAATTGCAGTTTATCATTGAAAATACCTTTTAATATAACTTAATATGCAGTGTATCATTGAAAATACCTTATGATATAACGTAATATGCAGTGTATCATTGAAAATACATTAGAATATATGGTAATTCTAGTCTATCAATGAAAATACCTTATAATATAACGTAATATGCAGTGTATCATTGAAAATACCTTATAATATATCGTAATTTGTAGTGTATCATTGAAAATACCTTATAATATAACATAATATGCAGTGTATCATTGAAAATACCTTATAATATAACGTAATATGCAGTGTATCATTGAAAATACCTTATAATATAACGTAATATGCAGTGTATCATTGAATATACCTTCCCATATAACTTAATATGCAGTGTATCATTGAATATACCTTATGATATAACGTAATTTGTAGTGTATCATTGAAAATACCTTATAATATATAGTAGTTTATCATTGAAAATACCTTATAGTATAACGTAATATGCAGTGTATCATTGAAAATACCTTATAATATATAGTAGTTTATCATTGAAAATACCTTATAATATAACTTAATATGCAGTGTATCATTGAAAATACCTTATGATATACCGTAATATGCAGTGTATCATTGAAAATACCTTATAATATAACGTAATATGCAGTGTATCATTGAAAATACCTTATAATATATCGTAATTTGTAGTGTATCATTGAAAATACCTTATAATATAACGTAATATGCAGTGTATCATTGAAAATACATTATAATATAACGTAATATGCAGTGTATCATTGAAAATACCTTATAATATAACGTAATATGCATTGTATCATTGAAAATACCTTATAATATAACGTAATATGCAGTGTATCATTGAATATACCTTCCCATATAACTTAATATGCAGTGTATTATTGAATATACCTTATGATATAACGTAATTTGTAGTGTATCATTGAAAATACCTTATAATATATAGTAGTTTATCATTGAAAATACCTTATAGTATAACGTAATATGCAGTGTATCATTGAAAATACCTTATAATATATTGCAGTTTATCATTGAAAATACCTGTTAATATAACTTAATATGCAGTGTATCATTGAAAATACCTTATGATATAACGTAATATGCAGTGTATCATTGAAAATACCTTATAATATATCGTTTTCTTATAGTGTATCTTTGAAAATACCTTATAATATAACGTAATATGCAGTGTATCATTGAAAATACCTTATAATATATAGTAGTTTATCATTGAAAATACCTTATAATATAACTTAATATGCAGTGTATCATTGAAAATACCTTATGATATACCGTAATATGCAGTGTATCATTGAAAATACCTTATAATATAACGTAATATGCAGTGTATCATTGAAAATACCTTATAATATATCGTAATTTGTAGTGTATCATTGAAAATACCTTATAATATAACGTAATATGCAGTGTATCATTGAAAATACCTTATAATATATCGTAATTTGTAGTGTATCATTGAAAATACCTTAGAATATAACGTAATATGCAGTGTATCATTGAAAATACCTTATAATATAACGTAATATGCAGTGTATCATTGAAAATACCTTATAATATAACGTAATATGCAGTGTATCATTGAAAATACCTTATAATATAACGTAATATGCAGTGTATCATTGAAAATACCTTCCCATATAACGTAATATGCAGTGTATCATTGAAAATACCTGATAATTTATCGTTATTTGTAGTGTATCTTTGAAAATACCTTATAATATAACGTAATATGGAGTGTATCATTGAAAATACCTTATAATATATAGTAGTTTATCATTGAAAATACCTTATAATATAACTTAATATGAAGTGTATCATTGAAAATACCTTATAGTATAACGTAATATGCAGTGCATCATTGAAAATACCTTATAATATAACGTAATATGCAGTGTATCATTGAAAATACCTTATAATATATCGTAATTTGTAGTGTATCAATGAAAATACCTTCTCATATAACGTAATATGCAGTGTATCATTGAAAATACCTTATAATATATCGTTATTTGTAGTGTGTCATTGAAAATACCTTATAATATAACGTAATATGCAGTGTATCATTGAAAATACCTTATAATATAACGTAATATGCAGTGTATCATTGAAAATACCTTATAATATAACTTAATATGCAGTGTATCATTGAAAATACCTTATGATATACCGTAATATGCAGTGTATCATTGAAAATACCTTATAATATAACGTAATATGCAGTGTATCATTGAAAATACCTTATAATATATCGTAATTTGTAGTGTATCAATGAAAATACCTTCTCATATAACGTAATATGCAGTGTATCATTGAAAATACCTGATAATTTATCGTTATTTGTAGTGTATCTTTGAAAATACCTTATAATATAACGTAATATGGAGTGTATCATTGAAAATACCTTATAATATATAGTAGTTTATCATTGAAAATACCTTATAATATAACTTAATATGCAGTGTATCATTGAAAATACCTTATAGTATAACGTAATATGCAGTGCATCATTGAAAATACCTTATAATATAACGTAATATGCAGTGTATCATTGAAAATACCTTATAATATAACGTAATATGCAGTGTATCATTGAAAATACCTTATAATATATCGTAATTTGTAGTGTATCATTGAAAATACCTTATAGTATTCCGTAATATGCAGTGCATCATTGAAAATACCTTATAATGTAACGTAATATGCAGTGTATCATTGAAAATACCTTATAATATAACGTAATATGCAGTGTATCATTGAAAATACCTTCCCATATAACTTAATATGCAGTGTATCATTGAATATACCTTATGATATAACGTAATTTGTAGTGTATCATTGAAAATACCTTATAATATAACTTAATATGCAGTGTATCATTGAAAATACCTTATAGTATAACGTAATATGCAGTGCATCATTGAAAATACCTTATAATATAACGTAATATGCAGTGTATCATTGAAAATACCTTATAATATAACGTAATATGCAGTGTATCATTGAAAATACCTTATAATATATCGTAATTTGTAGTGTATCATTGAAAATACCTTATAGTATTCCGTAATATGCAGTGCATCATTGAAAATACCTTATAATGTAACGTAATATGCAGTGTATCATTGAAAATAACTTATAATATAACGTAATATGCAGTGTATCATTGAAAATACCTTATAATATAACGTAATATGCAGTGTATCATTGAAAATACCTTATAATATAACGTAATATGCAGTGTATCATTGATAATACCTTCCCATATAACGTAATATGCAGTGTATCATTGAAAATACCTTATAATATATCGTAATTTGTAGTGTATCAATGAAAATACCTTCTCATATAACGTAATATGCAGTGTATCATTGAAAATACCTTATAATATATCGTTTTCTTGTAGTGTATCTTTGAAAATACCTTATAATATAACGTAATATGCAGTGTATCATTGAAAATACCTTATAATATATAGTAGTTTATCATTGAAAATACCTTATAATATAACTGAATATGCAGTGTATCATTGAAAATACCTTATGATATACCGTAATATGCAGTGTATCATTGAAAATACCTTATAATATAACGTAATATGCAGTGTATCATTGAAAATACCTTATAATATATCGTAATTTGTAGTGTATCAATGAAAATACCTTCTCATATAACGTAATATGCAGTGTATCATTGAAAATACCTTATAATTTATCGTTATTTGTAGTGTATCTTTGAAAATACCTTATAATATAACGTAATATGGAGTGTATCATTGAAAATACCTTATAATATATAGTAGTTTATCATTGAAAATACCTTATAATATAACTTAATATGCAGTGTATCATTGAAAATACCTTATAGTATAACGTAATATGCAGTGCATCATTGAAAATACCTTATAATATAACGTAATATGCAGTGTATCATTGAAAATACCTTATAATTTATCGTTATTTGTAGTGTATCTTTGAAAATACCTTATAATATAACGTAATATGGAGTGTATCATTGAAAATACCTTATAATATATAGTAGTTTATCATTGAAAATACCTTATAATATAACTTAATATGCAGTGTATCATTGAAAATACCTTATAGTATAACGTAATATGCAGTGCATCATTGAAAATACCTTATAATATAACGTAATATGCAGTGTATCATTGAAAATACCTTATAATATAACGTAATATGCAGTGTATCATTGAAAATACCTTATAATATATCGTAATTTGTAGTGTATCATTGAAAATACCTTATAGTATTCCGTAATATGCAGTGCATCATTGAAAATACCTTATAATGTAACGTAATATGCAGTGTATCATTGAAAATACCTTATAATATAACGTAATATGCAGTGTATCATTGAAAATACCTTCCCATATAACTTAATATGCAGTGTATCATTGAATATACCTTATGATATAACGTAATTTGTAGTGTATCATTGAAAATACCTTATAATATAACTTAATATGCAGTGTATCATTGAAAATACCTTATAGTATAACGTAATATGCAGTGCATCATTGAAAATACCTTATAATATAACGTAATATGCAGTGTATCATTGAAAATACCTTATAATATAACGTAATATGCAGTGTATCATTGAAAATACCTTATAATATATCGTAATTTGTAGTGTATCATTGAAAATACCTTATAGTATTCCGTAATATGCAGTGCATCATTGAAAATACCTTATAATGTAACGTAATATGCAGTGTATCATTGAAAATAACTTATAATATAACGTAATATGCAGTGTATCATTGAAAATACCTTATAATATAACGTAATATGCAGTGTATCATTGAAAATACCTTATAATATAACGTAATATGCAGTGTATCATTGATAATACCTTCCCATATAACGTAATATGCAGTGTATCATTGAAAATACCTTATAATATATCGTAATTTGTAGTGTATCAATGAAAATACCTTCTCATATAACGTAATATGCAGTGTATCATTGAAAATACCTTATAATATATCGTTTTCTTGTAGTGTATCTTTGAAAATACCTTATAATATAACGTAATATGCAGTGTATCATTGAAAATACCTTATAATATATAGTAGTTTATCATTGAAAATACCTTATAATATAACTGAATATGCAGTGTATCATTGAAAATACCTTATGATATACCGTAATATGCAGTGTATCATTGAAAATACCTTATAATATAACGTAATATGCAGTGTATCATTGAAAATACCTTATAATATATCGTAATTTGTAGTGTATCAATGAAAATACCTTCTCATATAACGTAATATGCAGTGTATCATTGAAAATACCTTATAATTTATCGTTATTTGTAGTGTATCTTTGAAAATACCTTATAATATAACGTAATATGGAGTGTATCATTGAAAATACCTTATAATATATAGTAGTTTATCATTGAAAATACCTTATAATATAACTTAATATGCAGTGTATCATTGAAAATACCTTATAGTATAACGTAATATGCAGTGCATCATTGAAAATACCTTATAATATAACGTAATATGCAGTGTATCATTGAAAATACCTTATAATTTATCGTTATTTGTAGTGTATCTTTGAAAATACCTTATAATATAACGTAATATGGAGTGTATCATTGAAAATACCTTATAATATATAGTAGTTTATCATTGAAAATACCTTATAATATAACTTAATATGCAGTGTATCATTGAAAATACCTTATAGTATAACGTAATATGCAGTGCATCATTGAAAATACCTTATAATATAACGTAATATGCAGTGTATCATTGAAAATACCTTATAATATATCGTAATTTGTAGTGTATCATTGAAAATACCTTATAGTATTCCGTAATATGCAGTGCATCATTGAAAATACCTTATAATGTAACGTAATATGCAGTGTATCATTGAAAATACCTTATAATATAACGTAATATGCAGTGTATCATTGAAAATACCTTCCCATATAACGTAATATGCAATGTATCATTGAAAATACCTTATAATATAACGTAATATGCAGTGTATCATTGAAAATACCTTATAATATAACGTAATATGCAGTGTATCATTGAAAATACCTCATAATATAACGTAATATGCAGTTTATCATTGAAAATACCTTCCCATATAACGTAATATGCAGTGTATCATTGAAAATACCTTATAATATATCGTAATTTGTAGTGTATCTATGAAAATACCTTCTCATATAACGTAATATGCAGTGTATCATTGAAAATACCTTATAATATATAGTAGTTTATCATTGAAAATACCTTATAATATAACTTAATATGCAGTGTATCATTGAAAATACCTTATAGTATAACGTAATATGCAGTGCATCATTGAAAATACCTTATAATATAACGTAATATGCAGTGTATCATTGAAAATACCTTATAATATAACGTAATATGCAGTGTATCATTGAAAATACCTTATAATATATCGTAATTTGTAGTGTATCATTGAAAATACCTTATAGTATTCCGTAATATGCAGTGCATCATTGAAAATACCTTATAATGTAACGTAATATGCAGTGTATCATTGAAAATACCTTATAATATAACGTAATATGCAGTGTATCATTGAAAATACCTTATAATATAACGTAATATGCAGTGTATCATTGAAAATACCTTATAATATAACGTAATATGCAGTGTATCATGAAAAATACCTTATAATATAACGTAATAAGCAGTGTATCATTGAAAATACCTTATAATATAACGTAATATGCAGTGTATCATTGAAAATACCTTCCCATATAACGTAATATGCAGTGTATCATTGAAAATACCTTATAATATAACGTAATATGCAGTGTATCATTGAAAATACCTTATAATATAACGTAATATGCAGTGTATCATTGAAAATACCTTATAATATAACGTAATATGCAGTGTATCATTGAATATACCTTCCCATATAACTTAATATGCAGTGTATCATTGAATATACCTTATGATATAACGTAATTTGTAGTGTATCATTGAAAATACCTTATAATATATAGTAGTTTATCATTGAAAATACCTTATAGTATAACGTAATATGCAGTGTATCATTGAAAATACCTTGTAATATAACGTAATATGCAGTGTATCATTGAAAATACCTTATAATATATTGCAGTTTATCATTGAAAATACCTTTTAATATAACTTAATATGCAGTGTATCATTGAAAATACCTTATGATATAACGTAATATGCAGTGTATCATTGAAAATACCTTATAATATATCGTAATTTGTAGTGTATCATTGAAAATACCTTATAATATAACGTAACATGCAGTGTATCATTGAAAATACCTTATAATATAACGTAATATGCAGTGTATCATTGAAAATACCTTATAATATAACGTAATATGCAGTGTATCATTGAAAATACCTTCTCATATAACGTAATATGCAGTGTATCATTGAAAATACCTTATAATTTATCGTTATTTGTAGTGTATCTTTGAAAATACCTTATAATATAACGTAATATGGAGTGTATCATTGAAAATACCTTATAATATATAGTAGTTTATCATTGAAAATACCTTATAATATAACTTAATATGCAGTGTATCATTGAAAATACCTTATGATATACCGTAATATGCAGTGTATCATTGAAAATACCTTATAGTATAACGTAATATGCAGTGCATCATTGAAAATACCTTATAATATAACGTAATATGCAGTGTATCATTGAAAATACCTTGTAATATAACGTAATATGCAGTGTATCATTGAAAATACCTTATAATATATTGCAGTTTATCATTGAAAATATCTTTTAATATAACTTAATATGCAGTGTATCATTGAAAATACCTTATGATATAACGTAATATGCAGTGTATCATTGAAAATACCTTATAATATATCGTAATTTGTAGTGTATCATTGAAAATACCTTATAATATAACGTAATATGCAGTGTATCATTGAAAATACCTTATAATATAACGTAATATGCAGTGTATCATTGAAAATACCTTATAATATAACGTAATATGCAGTGTATCATTGAAAATACCTTATAATATATCGTAATTTGTAGTGTATCATTGAAAATACCTTATAATATAACGTAATATGCAGTGCATCATTGAAAATACCTTATAATATAACGTAATATGCAGTGTATCATTGAAAATACCTTATAATATATAGTAGTTTATCATTGAAAATACCTTATAATATAACTTAATATGCAGTGTATCATTGAATATACCTTATGATATAACGTAATTTGTAGTGTATCATTGAAAATACCTTATAATATATAGTAGTTTATCATTGTAAATACCTTATAGTATAACGTAATATGCAGTGTGTCATTGAAAATACCTTGTAATATAACGTAATATGCAGTGTATCATTGGAAATACCTTATAATATAACGTAATATGCTGTGTATCATTGAAAATACCTTATAATATATTGCAGTTTATCATTGAAAATACCTTTTAATATAACTTAATATGCAGTGTATCATTGAAAATACCTTATGATATAACGTAATATGCAGTGTTTCATTGAAAATACCTTAGAATATATGGTAATTCTAGTCTATCAATGAAAATACCTTATAATATAACGTAATATGCAGTGTATCATTGAAAATACCTTATAATATATCGTAATTTGTAGTGTATCATTGAAAATACCTTATAATATAACGTAATATGCAGTGTATCATTGAAAATACCTTATAATATAACGTAATATGCAGTGTATCATTGAAAATACCTTATAATTTATCGTTATTTGTAGTGTATCTTTGAAAATACCTTATAATATAACGTAATATGGAGTGTATCATTGAAAATACCTTATAGTATAACGTAATATGCAGTGCATCATTGAAAATACCTTATAATATAACGTAATATGCAGTGTATCATTGAAAATACCTTATAATATAACGTAATATGCAGTGTATCATTGAAAATACCTTATAATATATCGTAATTTGTAGTGTATCATTGAAAATACCTTACAGTATTCCGTAATATGCAGTGCATCATTGAAAATACCTTATAATGTAACGTAATATGCAGTGTATCATTGAAAATACCTTATAATATAACGTAGTATGCAGTGTATCATTGAAAATACCTTCCCATATAACGTAATATGCAATGTATCATTGAAAATACCTTATAATATAACGTAATATGCAGTGTATCATTGAAAATACCTTATAATATAACGTAATATGCAGTGTATCATTGAAAATACCTCATAATATAACGTAATATGCAGTTTATCATTGAAAATACCTTCCCATATAACGTAATATGCAGTGTATCATTGAAAATACCTTATAATATATCGTAATTTGTAGTGTATCAATGAAAATACCTTCTCATATAACGTAATATGCAGTGTATCATTGAAAATACCTTATAATATATCGTTATTTGTAGTGTATCTTTGAAAATACCTTATAATATAACGTAATATGCAGTGTATCATTGAAAATACCTTATAATATATAGTAGTTTATCATAGAAAATACCTTATAATATAACTTAATATGCAGTGTATCATTGAATATACCTTATGATATAACGTAATTTGTAGTGTATCATTGAAAATACCTTATAATATATAGTAGTTTATCATTGAAAATACCTTATAGTATAACGTAATATGCAGTGTATCATTGAAAATACCTTATAATATAACGTAATATGCAGTGTATCATTGAAAATACCTTATAATATAACGTAATATGCAGTGTATCATTGAAAATACCTTCCCATATAACGTAATATGCAGTGTATCATTGAAAATACCTTGTAATATATCGTAATTTGTAGTGTATCAATGAAAATACCTTCTCATATAACGTAATATGCAGTGTATCATTGAAAATACCTTATAATATATCGTTTTCTTGTAGTGTATCTTTGAAAATACCTTATAATATAACGTAATATGCAGTGTATCATTGAAAATACCTTATAATATATAGTAGTTTATCATTGAAAATACCTTATAATATAACTTAATATGCAGTGTATCATTGAAAATACCTTATGATATACCGTAATATGCAGTGTATCATTGAAAATACCTTATAATATAACGTAATATGCAGTGTATCATTGAAAATACCTTATAATATATCGTAATTTGTAGTGTATCAATGAAAATACCTTCTCATATAACGTAATATGCAGTGTATCATTGAAAATACCTTATAATATATCGTTATTTGTAGTGTGTCATTGAAAATACCTTATAATATAACGTAATATGCAGTGTATCATTGAAAATACCTTATAATATAACGTAATATGCAGTGTATCATTGAAAATACCTTATAATATAACTTAATATGCAGTGTATTATTGAAAATACCTTATGATATACCGTAATATGCAGTGTATCATTGAAAATACCTTATAATATAACGTAATATGCAGTGTATCATTGAAAATACCTTATAATATATCGTAATTTGTAGTGTATCAATGAAAATACCTTCTCATATAACGTAATATGCAGTGTATCATTGAAAATACCTGATAATTTATCGTTATTTGTAGTGTATCTTTGAAAATACCTTATAATATAACGTAATATGGAGTGTATCATTGAAAATACCTTATAATATATAGTAGTTTATCATTGAAAATACCTTATAATATAACTTAATATGCAGTGTATCATTGAAAATACCTTATAGTATAACGTAATATGCAGTGCATCATTGAAAATACCTTATAATATAACGTAATATGCAGTGTATCATTGAAAATACCTTATAATATATCGTAATTTGTAGTGTATCAATGAAAATACCTTCTCATATAACGTAATATGCAGTGTATCATTGAAAATACCTTATAATATATCGTTATTTGTAGTGTATCATTGAAAATACCTTATAATATAACGTAATATGCAGTGTATCATTGAAAATACCTTATAATATAACGTAATATGCAGTGTATCATTGAAAATACCTTATAATATAACTTAATATGCAGTGTATCATTGAAAATACCTTATGATATACCGTAATATGCAGTGTATCATTGAAAATACCTTATAATATAACGTAATATGCAGTGTATCATTGAAAATACCTTATAATATATCGTAATTTGTAGTGTATCAATGAAAATACCTTCTCATATAACGTAATATGCAGTGTATCATTGAAAATACCTGATAATTTATCGTTATTTGTAGTGTATCTTTGAAAATACCTTATAATATAACGTAATATGGAGTGTATCATTGGAAATACCTTATAATATATAGTAGTTTATCATTGAAAATACCTTATAATATAACTTAATATGCAGTGTATCATTGAAAATACCTTATAGTATAACGTAATATGCAGTGCATCATTGAAAATACCTTATAATATAACGTAATATGCAGTGTATCATTGAAAATACCTTATAATATAACGTAATATGCAGTGTATCATTGAAAATACCTTATAATATATCGTAATTTGTAGTGTATCATTGAAAATACCTTATAGTATTCCGTAATATGCAGTGCATCATTGAAAATACCTTATAATGTAACGTAATATGCAGTGTATCATTGAAAATACCTTATAATATAACGTAATATGCAGTGTATCATTGAAAATACCTTCCCATATAACTTAATATGCAGTGTATCATTGAATATACCTTATGATATAACGTAATTTGTAGTGTATCATTGAAAATACCTTATAATATATAGTAGTTTATCATTGAAAATACCTTATAGTATAACGTAATATGCAGTGTATCATTGAAAATACCTTGTAATATAACGTAATATGCAGTGTATCATTGAAAATACCTTATAATATATTGCAGTTTATCATTGAAAATACCTTTTAATATAACTTAATATGCAGTGTATCATTGAAAATACCTTATGATATAACGTAATATGCAGTGTATCATTGAAAATACCTTAGAATATATGGTAATTCTAGTCTATCAATGAAAATACCTTATAATATAACGTAATATGCAGTGTATCATTGAAAATACCTTATAATATATCGTAATTTGTAGTGTATCATTGAAAATACCTTATAATATAACGTAATATGCAGTGTATCATTGAAAATAACTTATAATATAACGTAATATGCAGTGTATCATTGAAAATACCTTATAATATATCGTAATTTGTAGTGTATCATTGAAAATACCTTATAGTATTCCGTAATATGCAGTGCATCATTGAAAATACCTTATAATGTAACGTAATATGCAGTGTATCATTGAAAATACCTTATAATATAACGTAATATGCAGTGTATCATTGAAAATACCTTCCCATATAACTTAATATGCAGTGTATCATTGAATATACCTTATGATATAACGTAATTTGTAGTGTATCATTGAAAATACCTTATAATATATAGTAGTTTATCATTGAAAATACCTTATAGTATAACGTAATATGCAGTGTATCATTGAAAATACCTTGTAATATAACGTAATATGCAGTGTATCATTGAAAATACCTTATAATATATTGCAGTTTATCATTGAAAATACCTTTTAATATAACTTAATATGCAGTGTATCATTGAAAATACCTTATGATATAACGTAATATGCAGTGTATCATTGAAAATACCTTAGAATATATGGTAATTCTAGTCTATCAATGAAAATACCTTATAATATAACGTAATATGCAGTGTATCATTGAAAATACCTTATAATATATCGTAATTTGTAGTGTATCATTGAAAATACCTTATAATATAACGTAATATGCAGTGTATCATTGAAAATAACTTATAATATAACGTAATATGCAGTGTATCATTGAAAATACCTTATAATATAACGTAATATGCAGTGTATCATTGAAAATACCTTCCCATATAACGTAATATGCAATGTATCATTGAAAATACCTTATAATATAACGTAATATGCAGTGTATCATTGAAAATACCTTCTCATATAACGTAATATGCAGTGTATCATTGAAAATACCTCATAATATAACGTAATATGCAGTTTATCATTGAAAATACCTTCCCATATAACGTAATATGCAGTGTATCATTGAAAATACCTTATAATATATCGTAATTTGTAGTGTATCTATGAAAATACCTTCTCATATAACGTAATATGCAGTGTATCATTGAAAATACCTTATAATATATAGTAGTTTATCATTGAAAATACCTTATAATATAACTTAATATGCAGTGTATCATTGAAAATACCTTATAGTATAACGTAATATGCAGTGCATCATTGAAAATACCTTATAATATAACGTAATATGCAGTGTATCATTGAAAATACCTTATAATATAACGTAATATGCAGTGTATCATTGAAAATACCTTATAATATATCGTAATTTGTAGTGTATCATTGAAAATACCTTATAGTATTCCGTAATATGCAGTGCATCATTGAAAATACCTTATAATGTAACGTAATATGCAGTGTATCATTGAAAATACCTTATAATATAACGTAATATGCAGTGTATCATTGAAAATACCTTATAATATAACGTAATATGCAGTGTATCATTGAAAATACCTTATAATATAACGTAATATGCAGTGTATCATTGAAAATACCTGATAATTTATCGTTATTTGTAGTGTATCTTTGAAAATACCTTATAATATAACGTAATATGGAGTGTATCATTGAAAATACCTTATAATATATAGTAGTTTATCATTGAAAATACCTTATAATATAACTTAATATGCAGTGTATCATTGAATATACCTTATGATATAACGTAATATGCAGTGTATCATTGAAAATACCTTAGAATATATGGTAATTCTAGTCTATCAATGAAAATACCTTATAATATAACGTAATATGCAGTGTATCATTGAAAATACCTTATAATATATCGTAATTTGTAGTGTATCATTGAAAATACCTTATAATATAACGTAATATGCAGTGTATCATTGAAAATACCTTATAATATAACGTAATATGCAGTGTATCATTGAAAATACCTTATAATATAACGTAATATGCAGTGTATCATTGAAAATACCTTATAATATAACGTAATATGCAGTGTATCATTGAAAATACCTTCCCATATAACGTAATATGCAGTGTATCATTGAAAATACCTTATAATATATCGTAATTTGTAGTGTATCAATGAAAATACCTTCTCATATAACGTAATATGCAGTGTATCATTGAAAATACCTTATAATATATCGTTTTCTTGTAGTGTATCTTTGAAAATACCTTATAATATAACGTAATATGCAGTGTATCATTGAAAATACCTTATAATATATAGTAGTTTATCATTGAAAATACCTTATAATATAACGTAATATGCAGTGTATCATTGAAAATACCTTATAATATAACGTAATATGCAGTGTATCATTGAAAATACCTCATAATATAACGTAATATGCAGTTTATCATTGAAAATACCTTCCCATATAACGTAATATGCAGTGTATCATTGAAAATACCTTATAATATAACGTAATATGCAGTGTATCATTGAAAATACCTCATAATATAACGTAATATGCAGTTTATCATTGAAAATACCTTCCCATATAACGTAATATGCAGTGTATCATTGAAAATACCTTATAATATATCGTAATTTGTAGTGTATCTATGAAAATACCTTCTCATATAACGTAATATGCACTGTATCATTGAAAATACCTTATAATATATAGTAGTTTATCATTGAAAATACCTTATAATATAACTTAATATGCAGTGTATCATTGAAAATACCTTATAGTATAACGTAATATGCAGTGCATCATTGAAAATACCTTATAATATAACGTAATATGCAGTGTATCATTGAAAATACCTTATAATATAACGTAATATGCAGTGTATCATTGAAAATACCTTATAATATATCGTAATTTGTAGTGTATCATTGAAAATACCTTATAGTATTCCGTAATATGCAGTGCATCATTGAAAATACCTTATAATGTAACGTAATATGCAGTGTATCATTGAAAATACCTTATAATATAACGTAATATGCAGTGTATCATTGAAAATACCTTATAATATAACGTAATATGCAGTGTATCATTGAAAATACCTTATAATATAACGTAATATGCAGTGTATCATTGAAAATACCTGATAATTTATCGTTATTTGTAGTGTATCTTTGAAAATACCTTATAATATAACGTAATATGGAGTGTATCATTGAAAATACCTTATAATATATAGTAGTTTATCATTGAAAATACCTTATAATATAACTTAATATGCAGTGTATCATTGAATATACCTTATGATATAACGTAATTTGTAGTGTATCATTGAAAATACCTTATAATATATAGTAGTTTATCATTGAAAATACCTTTTAATATAACTTAATATGCAGTGTATCATTGAAAATACCTTATGATATAACGTAATATGCAGTGTATCATTGAAAATACCTTAGAATATATGGTAATTCTAGTCTATCAATGAAAATACCTTATAATATAACGTAATATGCAGTGTATCATTGAAAATACCTTATAATATATCGTAATTTGTAGTGTATCATTGAAAATACCTTATAATATAACGTAATATGCAGTGTATCATTGAAAATACCTTATAATATAACGTAATATGCAGTGTATCATTGAAAATACCTTATAATATAACGTAATATGCAGTGTATCATTGAAAATACCTTATAATATAACGTAATATGCAGTGTATCATTGAAAATACCTTCCCATATAACGTAATATGCAGTGTATCATTGAAAATACCTTATAATATATCGTAATTTGTAGTGTATCAATGAAAATACCTTCTCATATAACGTAATATGCAGTGTATCATTGAAAATACCTTATAATATATCGTTTTCTTGTAGTGTATCTTTGAAAATACCTTATAATATAACGTAATATGCAGTGTATCATTGAAAATACCTTATAATATATAGTAGTTTATCATTGAAAATACCTTATAATATAACTTAATATGCAGTGTATCATTGAAAATACCTTATGATATACCGTAATATGCAGTGTATCATTGAAAATACCTTATAATATAACGTAATATGCAGTGTATCATTGAAAATACCTTATAATATATCGTAATTTGTAGTGTATCAATGAAAATACCTTCTCATATAACGTAATATGCAGTGTATCATTGAAAATACCTTATAATATATCGTTATTTGTAGTGTGTCATTGAAAATACCTTATAATATAACGTAATATGCAGTGTATCATTGAAAATACCTTATAATATAACGTAATATGCAGTGTATCATTGAAAATACCTTATAATATAACTTAATATGCAGTGTATTATTGAAAATACCTTATGATATACCGTAATATGCAGTGTATCATTGAAAATACCTTATAATATAACGTAATATGCAGTGTATCATTGAAAATACCTTATAATATATCGTAATTTGTAGTGTATCAATGAAAATACCTTCTCATATAACGTAATATGCAGTGTATCATTGAAAATACCTGATAATTTATCGTTATTTGTAGTGTATCTTTGAAAATACCTTATAATATAACGTAATATGGAGTGTATCATTGAAAATACCTTATAACATATAGTAGTTTATCATTGAAAATACCTTATAATATAACTTAATATGCAGTGTATCATTGAAAATACCTTATAGTATAACGTAATATGCAGTGCATCATTGAAAATACCTTATAATATAACGTAATATGCAGTGTATCATTGAAAATACCTTATAATATATCGTAATTTGTAGTGTATCAATGAAAATACCTTCTCATATAACGTAATATGCAGTGTATCATTGAAAATACCTTATAATATATCGTTATTTGTAGTGTGTCATTGAAAATACCTTATAATATAACGTAATATGCAGTGTATCATTGAAAATACCTTATAATATGACGTAATATGCAGTGTATCATTGAAAATACCTTATAATATAACTTAATATGCAGTGTATCATTGAAAATACCTTATGATATACCGTAATATGCAGTGTATCATTGAAAATACCTTATAATATAACGTAATATGCAGTGTATCATTGAAAATACCTTATAATATATCGTAATTTGTAGTGTATCAATGAAAATACCTTCTCATATAACGTAATATGCAGTGTATCATTGAAAATACCTTATAATATATAGTAGTTTATCATTGAAAATACCTTACAATATAACTTAATATGCAGTGTATCATTGAAAATACCTTATAGTATAACGTAATATGCAGTGCATCATTGAAAATACCTTATAATATAACGTAATATGCAGTGTATCATTGAAAATACCTTATAATATAACGTAATATGCAGTGTATCATTGAAAATACCTTATAATATAACGTAATATGCAGTGTATCATTGAAAATACCTTATAATATAACGTAATATGCAGTGTATCATTGAAAATACCTTATAATATAACGTAATATGCAGTGTATCATGAAAAATACCTTATAATATAACGTAATATGCAGTGTATCATTGAAAATACCTTATAATATAACGTAATATGCAGTGTATCATTGAAAATACCTTCCCATATAACGTAATATGCAGTGTATCATTGAAAATACCTTATAATATAACGTAATATGCAGTGTATCATTGAAAATACCTTATAATATAACGTAATATGCAGTGTATCATTGAAAATACCTTATAATATAACGTAATATGCAGTGTATCATTGAAAATACCTTATAATATAACGTAATATGCAGTGTATCATTGAAAATACCTTCTCATATAACGTAATATGCAGTGTATCATTGAAAATACCTTATAATTTATCGTTATTTGTAGTGTATCTTTGAAAATACCTTATAATATAACGTAATATGGAGTGTATCATTGAAAATACCTTATAATATATAGTAGTTTATCATTGAAAGTACCTTATAATATAACTTAATATGCAGTGTATCATTGAAAATACCTTATAGTATAACGTAATATGCAGTGCATCATTGAAAATACCTTATAATATAACGTAATATGCAGTGTATCATTGAAAATACCTTATAATATAACGTAATATGCAGTGTATCATTGAAAATACCTTACAATATATCGTAATTTGTAGTGTTTCATTGAAAATACCTTATAGTATTCCGTAATATGCAGTGCATCATTGAAAATACCTTTTAATATATAGTAGTTTATCATTGAAAATACCTTATAATATAACTTAATATGCAGTGTATCATTGAAAATACCTTATAGTATAACGTAATATGCAGTGCATCATTGAAAATACCTTATAATATAATGTAATATGCAGTGTATCATTGAAAATACCTTATAATATATAGTAGTTTATCATTGAAAATACCTTATAATATAACTTAATATGCAGTGTATCATTGAAAATACCTTATGATATACCGTAATATGCAGTGTATCATTGAAAATACCTTATAATATAACGTAATATGCAGTGTATCATTGAAAATACCTTATAATATATCGTAATTTGTAGTGTATCATTGAAAATACCTTATAATATAACGTAATATGCAGTGTATCATTGAAAATACCTTATAAAATAACGTAATATGCAGTGTATCATTGAAAATACCTTCCCATATAACGTAATATGCAGTGTATCATTGAAAATACCATATAATATATCGTTATTTGTAGTGTATCTTTGAAAATACCTTATAATATAACGTAATATGCAGTGTATCATTGAAAATACCTTATAATATATAGTAGTTTATCATTGAAAATACCTTATAATATAACTTAATATGCAGTGTATCATTGAAAATACCTTATAGTATAACGTAATATGCAGTGCATCATTGAAAATACCTTATAATATAACGTAATATGCAGTGTATCATTGAAAATACCTTATAATATAACGTAATATGCAGTGTATCATTGAAAATACCTTATAATATAACGTAATATGCAGTGTATCATTGAAAATACCTTATAATATAACGTAATATGCAGTGTATCATTGAAAATACCTTATAATATATAGTAGTTTATCATTGAAAATACCTTATAATATAACTTAATATGCAGTGTATCATTGGAAATACCTTATAATATAACGTAATATGCAGTGTATCATTGAAAATACCTTATAATATATCGTAATTTGTAGTGTATCAATGAAAATACCTTCTCATATAACGTAATATGCAGTGTATCATTGAAAATTCCCTGTAATATATCGTTATTTGTAGTGTATCTTTGAAAATACCTTATAATATAACGTAATATGCAGTGTATCATTGAAAATACCTTATAATATATAGTAGTTTATCATTGAAAATACCTTATAATATAACTTAATATGCAGTGTATCATTGAAAATACCTTATGATATACCGTAATATGCAGTGTATCATTGATAATACCTTATAATATAACTTAATATGCAGTGTATCAATGAAAATACCTTATGATATACCGTAATATGCAGTGTATCATTGAAAATACCTTATAATATAACGTAATATGCAGTGTATCATTGAAAATACCTTATAATATAACGTAATATGCAGTGTATTATTGAAAATACCTTATAATATAACGTAATATGCAGTGTATCATTGAAAATACCTTATAATATAACGTAATATGCAGTGTATCATTGAAAATACCTTATAATATATTGTAGTTTATCATTGAAAATACCTTATAATATAACTTAATATGCAGTGTATCATTGAAAATACCTTATGATATACCGTAATATGCAGTGTATCATTGAAAATACCTTATAATATATCGTAATTTGTAGTGTATCATTGAAAATACCTTATAGTATAACGTAATATGCAGTGCATCATTGAAAATACCTTATAATATAACGTAATATGCAGTGTATCATTGAAAATAACTTATAATATAACTTAATATGCAGTGTATCATTGAAAATACCTTATGATATACCGTAATATGCAGTGTATCATTGAAAATACCTTATAATATAACGTAATATGGAGTGTATCATTGAAAATACCTTATAATATATCGTAATATGCAGTGTATCATTGAAAATACCTTATAATATAACGTAATATGCAGTGTATCATTGGAAATACCTTATAATATAACGTAATATGCAGTGTATCATTGAAAATACCTTATAATATATCGTAATTTGTAGTGTATCAATGAAAATACCTTCTCATATAACGTAATATGCAGTGTATCATTGAAAATACCTTATAATATATCGTTATTTGTAGTGTATCTTTGAAAATACCTTATAATATAACGTAATATGCAGTGTATCATTGAAAATACCTTATAATATATAGTAGTTTATCATTGAAAATACCTTATAATATAACTTAATATGCAGTGTATCATTGAAAATACCTTATAGTATAACGTAATATGCAGTGCATCATTGAAAATACCTTATAATATAACGTAATATGCAGTGTATCATTGAAAATACCTTATAATATAACGTAATATGCAGTGTATCATTGAAAATACCTTATAATATAACGTAATATGCAGTGTATCATTGAAAATACCTTATAATATATCGTAATTTTTTAGTGTATCATTGAAAATACCTAATAATATAACGTAATATGCAGTGTATCATTGAAAATACCTTATAATATAACGTAATATGCAGTGTATCATTGAAAATACCTTATAATATAACGTAATATGCAGTGTATCATTGTAAATACCTTATAATATAACGTAATATGCAGTGTATCATTGAAAATACCTTCCCATATAACGTAATATGCAGTGTATCATTGAAAATACCTTATAATATATCGTAATTTGTAGTGTATCAATGAAAATACCTTCTCATATAACGTAATATGCAGTGTATCATTGAAAATACCTTATAATATATCGTTATTTGTAGTGTATCTTTAAAAATACCTTATAATATAACGTAATATGCAGTGTATCATTGAAAATACCTTATAATATATAGTAGTTTATCATTGAAAATACCTTATAATATAACTTAATATGCAGTGTATCATTGAAAATACATTATAGTATAACGTAATATGCAGTGCATCATTGAAAATACCTTATAATATAACGTAATATGCAGTGTATCGTTGAAAATACCTTATAATATATCGCAATTTGTAGTGTATCAATGAAAATACCTTCTTATATAACGTAATATGCAGTGTATCATTGAAAATACCTTATAATATAACGTAATATGCAGTGTATCATTGAAAATACCTTCCCATATAACGTAATATACAGTGTATCATTGAAAATACCTTATAATATATCGTAATTTGTAGTGTATCAATGAAAATACCTTCTCATATAACGTAATATGCAGTGTATCATTGAAAATACCTTATAATATATCGTTATTTGTAGTGTATCTTTGAAAATACCTTATAAAATAACGTAATATGCAGTGTATCATTGAAAATACCTTATAATATATAGTAGTTTATCATTGAAAATACCTTATAATATAACTTAATATGCAGTGTATCATTGAAAATACCTTATGATATACCGTAATATGCAGTGAATCATTGAAAATACCTTATAATATAACTTAATATGCAGTGTATCAATAAAAATACCTTATGATATACCGTAATATGCAGTGTATCATTGAAAATACCTTATAATATAACGTAATATGCAGTGTATCATTGAAAATACCTTATAATATATCGTAATTTTTTAGTGTATCATTGAAAATACCTAATAATATAACGTAATATGCAGTGTATCATTGAAAATACCTTACAATATATGGTAATTCTTGTCTATCAATGAAAATACCTTATAATATAACGTAATATGCAGTGCATCATTGAAAATACCTTATAATATAACGTAATATGCAGTGTATCATGAAAAATACCTTATAATATAACGTAATAAGCAGTGTATCATTGAAAATACCTTATAATATAACGTAATATGCAGTGTATCATTGAAAATACCTTCCCATATAACGTAATATGCAGTGTATCATTGAAAATACCTTATAATATATCGTTATTTGTAGTGTATCTTTGAAAATACCTTATAATATAACGTAATATGCAGTGTATCATTGGAAATACCTTATAATATAACGTAATATGCAGTGTATCATTGAAAATACCTTATAATATAACGTAATATGCAGTGTATCATTGAAAATACCTTATAATATAACGTAATATGCAGTGTATCATTGAAAATACCTTCCCATATAACGTAATATGCAGTGTATCGTTGAAAATACCTTATAATATATCGTAATTTGTAGTGTATCAATGAAAATACCTTCTCATATAACGTAATATGCAGTGTATCATTGAAAATACCTTATAATATATCGTTATTTGTAGTGTATCTTTGAAAATACCTTATAATATAACGTAATATGCAGTGTATCATTGAAAATACCTTATAATATATCGTAATTTGTAGTGTATCATTGAAAATACCTTATAATATAACGTAATATGCAGTGTATCATTGAAAATACCTTATAAAATAACGTAATATGCAGTGTATCATTGAAAATACCTTCCCATATAACGTAATATGCAGTGTATCATTGAAAATACCATATAATATATCGTTATTTGTAGTGTATCTTTGAAAATACCTTATAATATAACGTAATATGCAGTGTATCATTGAAAATACCTTATAATATATAGTAGTTTATCATTGAAAATACCTTATAATATAACTTAATATGCAGTGTATCATTGAAAATACCTTATAGTATAACGTAATATGCAGTGCATCATTGAAAATACCTTATAATATAACGTAATATGCAGTGTATCATTGAAAATACCTTATAATATAACGTAATATGCAGTGTATCATTGAAAATACCTTATAATATAACGTAATATGCAGTGTATCATTGAAAATACCTTATAATATAACGTAATATGCAGTGTATCATTGAAAATACCTTATAATATATAGTAGTTTATCATTGAAAATACCTTATAATATAACTTAATATGCAGTGTATCATTGAAAATACCTTATGATATACCGTAATATGCAGTGTATCATTGAAAATACCTTATAATATATCGTAATTTGTAGTGTATCATTGAAAATACCTTATAGTATAACGTAATATGCAGTGCATCATTGAAAATACCTTATAATATAACGTAATATGCAGTGTATCATTGAAAATAACTTATAATATAACTTAATATGCAGTGTATCATTGAAAATACCTTATGATATAACGTAATATGCAGTGTATCATTGAAAATACCTTATAATATAACGTAATATGGAGTGTATCATTGAAAATACCTTATAATATATCGTAATATGCAGTGTATCATTGAAAATACCTTATAATATAACGTAATATGCAGTGTATCATTGGAAATACCTTATAATATAACGTAATATGCAGTGTATCATTGAAAATACCTTATAATATATCGTAATTTGTAGTGTATCAATGAAAATACCTTCTCATATAACGTAATATGCAGTGTATCATTGAAAATACCTTATAATATATCGTTATTTGTAGTGTATCTTTGAAAATACCTTATAATATAACGTAATATGCAGTGTATCATTGAAAATACCTTATAATATATAGTAGTTTATCATTGAAAATACCTTATAATATAACTTAATATGCAGTGTATCATTGAAAATACCTTATAGTATAACGTAATATGCAGTGCATCATTGAAAATACCTTATAATATAACGTAATATGCAGTGTATCATTGAAAATACCTTATAATATAACGTAATATGCAGTGTATCATTGAAAATACCTTATAATATAACGTAATATGCAGTGTATCATTGAAAATACCTTATAATATATCGTAATTTTTTAGTGTATCATTGAAAATACCTAATAATATAACGTAATATGCAGTGTATCATTGAAAATACCTTATAATATAACGTAATATGCAGTGTATCATTGAAAATACCTTATAATATAACGTAATATGCAGTGTATCATTGTAAATACCTTATAATATAACGTAATATGCAGTGTATCATTGAAAATACCTTCCCATATAACGTAATATGCAGTGTATCATTGAAAATACCTTATAATATATCGTAATTTGTAGTGTATCAATGAAAATACCTTCTCATATAACGTAATATGCAGTGTATCATTGAAAATACCTTATAATATATCGTTATTTGTAGTGTATCTTTAAAAATACCTTATAATATAACGTAATATGCAGTGTATCATTGAAAATACCTTATAATATATAGTAGTTTATCATTGAAAATACCTTATAATATAACTTAATATGCAGTGTATCATTGAAAATACATTATAGTATAACGTAATATGCAGTGCATCATTGAAAATACCTTATAATATAACGTAATATGCAGTGTATCGTTGAAAATACCTTATAATATATCGCAATTTGTAGTGTATCAATGAAAATACCTTCTCATATAACGTAATATGCAGTGTATCATTGAAAATACCTTATAATATAACGTAATATGCAGTGTATCATTGAAAATACCTTCCCATATAACGTAATATACAGTGTATCATTGAAAATACCTTATAATATATCGTAATTTGTAGTGTATCAATGAAAATACCTTCTCATATAACGTAATATGCAGTGTATCATTGAAAATACCTTATAATATATCGTTATTTGTAGTGTATCTTTGAAAATACCTTATAATATAACGTAATATGCAGTGTATCATTGAAAATACCTTATAATATATAGTAGTTTATCATTGAAAATACCTTATAATATAACTTAATATGCAGTGTATCATTGAAAATACCTTATGATATACCGTAATATGCAGTGAATCATTGAAAATACCTTATAATATAACTTAATATGCAGTGTATCAATAAAAATACCTTATGATATACCGTAATATGCAGTGTATCATTGAAAATACCTTATAATATAACGTAATATGCAGTGTATCATTGAAAATACCTTATAATATATCGTAATTTTTTAGTGTATCATTGAAAATACCTAATAATATAACGTAATATGCAGTGTATCATTGAAAATACCTTACAATATATGGTAATTCTTGTCTATCAATGAAAATACCTTATAATATAACGTAATATGCAGTGCATCATTGAAAATACCTTATAATATAACGTAATATGCAGTGCATCATTGAAAATACCTTATAATATAACGTAATATGCAGTGTATCATGAAAAATACCTTATAATATAACGTAATAAGCAGTGTATCATTGAAAATACCTTATAATATAACGTAATATGCAGTGTATCATTGAAAATACCTTCCCATATAACGTAATATGCAGTGTATCATTGAAAATACCTTATAATATATCGTTATTTGTAGTGTATCTTTTAAAATACCTTATAATATAACGTAATATGCAGTGTATCATTGGAAATACCTTATAATATAACGTAATATGCAGTGTATCATTGAAAATACCTTATAATTTAACGTAATATGCAGTGTATCATTGAAAATACCTTATAATATAACGTAATATGCAGTGTATCATTGAAAATACCTTCCCATATAACGTAATATGCAGTGTATCGTTGAAAATACCTTATAATATATCGTAATTTGTAGTGTATCAATGAAAATACCTTCTCATATAACGTAATATGCAGTGTATCATTGAAAATACCTTATAATATATCGTTATTTGTAGTGTATCTTTGAAAATACCTTATAATATAACGTAATATGCAGTGTATCATTGAAAATACCTTATAATATATAGTAGTTTATCATTGAAAATACCTTATAATATAACTTAATATGCAGTGTATCATTGAAAATACCTTATGATATACCGTAATATGCAGTGTATCATTGAAAATACCTTATAATATAACTTAATATGCAGTGTATCAATAAAAATACCTTATGATATACCGTAATATGCAGTGTATCATTGAAAATACCTTATAATATAACGTAATATGCAGTGTATCATTGAAAATACCTTATAATATATCGTAATTTTTTAGTGTATCATTGAAAATACCTAATAATATAACGTAATATGCAGTGTATCATTGAAAATACCTTACAATATATGGTAATTCTTGTCTATCAATGAAAATACCTTATAATATAACGTAATATGCAGTGCATCATTGAAAATACCTTATAATATAACGTAATATGCAGTGTATCATGAAAAATACCTTATAATATAACGTAATAAGCAGTGTATCATTGAAAATACCTTATAATATAACGTAATATGCAGTGTATCATTGAAAATACCTTCCCATATAACGTAATATGCAGTGTATCATTGAAAATACCTTATAATATATCGTTATTTGTAGTGTATCTTTGAAAATACCTTATAATATAACATAATATGCAGTGTATCATTGAAAATACCTTATAATATATAGTAGTTTATCATTGAAAATACCTTATAATATAACTTAATATGCAGTGTATCATTGAAAATACCTTATAGTATAACGTAATATGCAGTGCATCATTGAAAATACCTTATAATATAACGTAATATGCAGTGTATCATGAAAAATACCTTATAATATAACGTAATAAGCAGTGTATCATTGAAAATACCTTATAATATAACGTAATATGCAGTGTATCATTGAAAATACCTTCCCATATAACGTAATATGCAGTGTATCATTGAAAATACCTTATAATATATCGTTATTTGTAGTGTATCTTTGAAAATACCTTATAATATAACGTAATATGCAGTGTATCATTGGAAATACCTTATAATATAACGTAATATGCAGTGTATCATTGAAAATACCTTATAATTTAACGTAATATGCAGTGTATCATTGAAAATACCTTATAATATAACGTAATATGCAGTGTATCATTGAAAATACCTTCCCATATAACGTAATATGCAGTGTATCATTGAAAATACCTTATAATATATCGTAATTTGTAGTGTATCAATGAAAATACCTTCTCATATAACGTAATATGCAGTGTATCATTGAAAATACCTTCCCATATAACGTAATATGCAGTGTATCATTGAAAATACCTTATAATATATCGTTATTTGTAGTGTATCTTTGAAAATACCTTATAATATAACATAATATGCAGTGTATCATTGAAAATACCTTATAATATATAGTAGTTTATCATTGAAAATACCTTATAATATAACTTAATATGCAGTGTATCATTGAAAATACCTTATAGTATAACGTAATATGCAGTGCATCATTGAAAATACCTTATAATATAACGTAATATGCAGTGTATCATGAAAAATACCTTATAATATAACGTAATATGCAGTGTATCATTGAAAATACCTTATAATATAACGTAATATGCAGTGTATCATTGAAAATACCTTCCCATATAACGTAATATGCAGTGTATCATTGAAAATACCTTATAATATATCGTTATTTGTAGTGTATCTTTGAAAATACCTTATAATATAACGTAATATGCAGTGTATCATGAAAAATGCCTTATAATATAACGTAATAAGCAGTGTATCATTGAAAATACCTTATAATATAACGTAATATGCAGTGTATCATTGAAAATACCTTCCCATATAACGTAATATGCAGTGTATCATTGAAAATACCTTATAATATATCGTTATTTGTAGTGTATCTTTGAAAATACCTTATAATATAACATAATATGCAGTGTATCATTGAAAATACCTTATAATATATAGTAGTTTATCATTGAAAATACCTTATAATATAACTTAATATGCAGTGTATCATTGAAAATACCTTATAGTATAACGTAATATGCAGTGCATCATTGAAAATACCTTATAATATAACGTAATATGCAGTGTATCATGAAAAATACCTTATAATATAACGTAATATGCAGTGTATCATTGAAAATACCTTATAATATAACGTAATATGCAGTGTATCATTGAAAATACCTTCCCATATAACGTAATATGCAGTGTATCATTGAAAATACCTTATAATATATCGTTATTTGTAGTGCATCTTTGAAAATACCTTATAATATAACGTAATATGCAGTGTATCATTGAAAATACCTTAAAATATATAGTAGTGTATCATTGAAAATACCTTATAATATATCGTAATTTGTAGTGTATCATTGAAAATACCTTATAGTATAACGTAATATGCAGTGCATCATTGAAAATACCTTATAATATAACGTAATATGCAGTGTATCATTGAAAATACCTTATAATATAACGTAATATGCAGTGTATCATTGGAAATACCTTATAATATATCCTAATTTTTTAGTGTATCATTGAAAATACCTAATAATATAACGTAATATGCAGTGTATCATTGAAAATACCTTAGAATACATGGTAATTCTTGTCTATCAATGAAAATACCTTATAATATAATGTAATATGCAGTGCATCATTGAAAATACCTTATAATATAACGTAATATGCAGTGTATCATTGAAAATACCTTATAATATAACGTAATATGCAGTGTATCATTGAAAATACCTTCCCATATAACGTAATATGCAGTGTATCATTGAAAATACCTTATAATATATCGTAATTTGTAGTGTATCATTGAAAATACCTTCTCATATAACGTAATATGCAGTGTATCATTGAAAATACCTTATAATATATCCTAATTTTTTAGTGTATCATTGAAAATACCTAATAATATAACGTAATATGCAGTGTATCATTGAAAATACCTTAGAATATATGGTAATTCTTGTCTATCAATGAAAATACCTTATAATATAACGTAATATGCAGTGCATCATTGAAAATACCTTATAATATAACGTAATATGCAGTGTATCATGAAAAATACCTTATAATATAACGTAATAAGCAGTGTATCATTGAAAATACCTTATAATATAACGTAATATGCAGTGTATCATTGAAAATACCTTCCCATATAACGTAATATGCAGTGTATCATTGAAAATACCTTATAATATAACGTAATATGCAGTGTATCATTGGAAATACCTTATAATATATCCTAATTTTTTAGTGTATCATTGAAAATACCTAATAATATAACGTAATAAGCAGTGTATCATTGAAAATACCTAATAATATAACGTAATATGCAGTGTATCATTGAAAATACCTTAGAATATATGGTAATTCTTGTCTATCAATGAAAATACCTTATAATATAACGTAATATGCAGTGCATCATTGAAAAAACCTTATAATATAACGTAATATGCAGTGTATCATTGAAATTACCTTATAATATAACGTAATATGCAGTGTATCATTGAAAATACCTTATAATATAACGTAATATGCAGTGTATCATTGAAAATACCTTATAATATATCGTAATTTGTAGTGTATCAATGAAAATACCTTCTCATATAACGTAATATGCAGTGTATCATTGAAAAATACCTTATAATATATCGTTATTTGTAGTGTATCATTGAAAATACCTTATAATATAACGTAATATGCAGTGTATCGTTGAAAATACCTTATAATATAACGTAATATGCAGTGTATCATTGAAAATACCTTATAATATAACGTAATATGCAGTGTATCATTGAAAATACCTTCCCATATAACGTAATATGCAGTGTATCATTGAAAATACCTTATAATATATCGTAATTTGTAGTGTATCATTGAAAATACCTTTTCATATAACGTAATATGCAGTGTATCATTGAAAATACCTTATAATATATCCTAATTTTTTAGTGTATCATTGAAAATACCTAATAATATAACGTAATATGCAGTGTATCATTGAAAATACCTTAGAATATATGGTAATTCTTGTCTATCAATGAAAATACCTTATAATATAACGTAATATGCAGTGCATCATTGAAAATACCTTATAATATAACGTAATATGCAGTGTATCATGAAAAATACCTTATAATATAACGTAATAAGCAGTGTATCATTGAAAATACCTTATAATATAACGTAATATGCAGTGTATCATTGAAAATACCTTCCCATATAACGTAATATGCAGTGTATCATTGAAAATACCTTATAATATATCGTTATTTGTAGTGTATCTTTGAAAATACCTTATAATATAACGTAATATGCAGTGTATCATTGGAAATACCTTATAATATAACGTAATATGCAGTGTATCATTGAAAATACCTTATAATTTAACGTAATATGCAGTGTATCATTGAAAATACCTTATAATATAACGTAATATGCAGTGTATCATTGAAAATACCTTCCGATATAACGTAATATGCAGTGTATCGTTGAAAATACCTTATAATATATCGCAATTTGTAGTGTATCAATGAAAATACCTTCTCATATAACGTAATATGCAGTGTATCATTGAAAATACCTTATAATATAACGTTATATGCAGTGTATCATTGAAAATACCTTCCCATATAACGTAATATGCAGTGTATCATTGAAATTACCTTATAATATATCGTAATTTGTAGTGTATCAATGAAAATACCTTCTCATATAACGTAATATGCAGTGTATCATTGAAAATACCTTATAATATATCGTTATTTGTAGTGTATCTTTGAAAATACCTTATAATATAACGTAATATGCAGTGTATCATTGAAAATACCTTATAATATATAGTAGTTTATCATTGAAAATACCTTATAATATAACTTAATATGCAGTGTATCATTGAAAATACCTTATGATATACCGTAATATGCAGTGTATCATTGAAAATACCTTATAATATAACTTAATATGCAGTGTATCAATAAAAATACCTTATGATATACCGTAATATGCAGTGTATCATTGAAAATACCTTATAATATAACGTAATATGCAGTGTATCATTGAAAATACCTTATAATATATCGTAATTTTTTAGTGTATCATTGAAAATACCTAATAATATAACGTAATATGCAGTGTATCATTGAAAATACCTTACAATATATGGTAATTCTTGTCTATCAATGAAAATACCTTATAATATAACGTAATATGCAGTGCATCATTGAAAATACCTTATAATATAACGTAATATGCAGTGTATCATGAAAAATACCTTATAATATAACGTAATAAGCAGTGTATCATTGAAAATACCTTATAATATAACGTAATATGCAGTGTATCATTGAAAATACCTTATAATATATAGTAGTTTATCATTGAAAATACCTTATAATATAACTTAATATGCAGTGTATCATTGAAAATACCTTATAGTATAACGTAATATGCAGTGCATCATTGAAAATACCTTATAATATAACGTAATATGCAGTGTATCATTGAAAATACCTTATAATATAACGTAATATGCAGTGTATCATTGAAAATACCTTATAATATAACGTAATATGCAGTGTATCATTGAAAATACCTTATAATATAACGTAATATGCAGTGTATCATTGAAAATACCTTATAATATATAGTAGTGTATCATTGAAAATACCTTATAATATATCGTAATTTGTAGTGTATCATTGAAAATACCTTATAGTATAACGTAATATGCAGTGCATCATTGAAAATACCTTATAATATAACGTAATATGCAGTGTATCATTGAAAATACCTTATAATATAACGTAATATGCAGTGTATCATTGGAAATACCTTATAATATATCCTAATTTTTTAGTGTATCATTGAAAATACCTAATAATATAACGTAATATGCAGTGTATCATTGAAAATACCTTATAATATATCGTTATTTGTAGTGTATCTTTGAAAATACCTTATAATATAACGTAATATGCAGTGTATCATTGAAAATACCTTATAATATATAGTAGTTTATCATTGAAAATACCTTATAATATAACTTAATATGCAGTGTATCATTGAAAATACCTTATGATATACCGTAATATGCAGTGTATCATTGATAATACCTTATAATATAACGTAATATGCAGTGTATCAATGAAAATACCTTATGATATACCGTAATATGCAGTGTATCATTGAAAATACCTTATAATATAACGTAATATGCAGTGTATCATTGGAAATACCTTATAATATATCCTAATTTTTTAGTGTATCATTGAAAATACCTAATAATATAACGTAATATGCAGTGTATCATTGAAAATACCTTCCGATATAACGTAATATGCAGTGTATCGTTGAAAATACCTTATAATATATCGCAATTTGTAGTGTATCAATGAAAATACCTTCTCATATAACGTAATATGCAGTGTATCATTGAAAATACCTTATAATATAACGTTATATGCAGTGTATCATTGAAAATACCTTCCCATATAACGTAATATGCAGTGTATCATTGAAATTACCTTATAATATATCGTAATTTGTAGTGTATCAATGAAAATACCTTCTCATATAACGTAATATGCAGTGTATCATTGAAAATACCTTATAATATATCGTTATTTGTAGTGTATCTTTGAAAATACCTTATAATATAACGTAATATGCAGTGTATCATTGAAAATACCTTATAATATATAGTAGTTTATCATTGAAAATACCTTATAATATAACTTAATATGCAGTGTATCATTGAAAATACCTTATGATATACCGTAATATGCAGTGTATCATTGAAAATACCTTATAATATAACTTAATATGCAGTGTATCAATAAAAATACCTTATGATATACCGTAATATGCAGTGTATCATTGAAAATACCTTATAATATAACGTAATATGCAGTGTATCATTGAAAATACCTTATAATATATCGTAATTTTTTAGTGTATCATTGAAAATACCTAATAATATAACGTAATATGCAGTGAATCATTGAAAATACCTTACAATATATGGTAATTCTTGTCTATCAATGAAAATACCTTATAATATAACGTAATATGCAGTGCATCATTGAAAATACCTTATAATATAACGTAATATGCAGTGTATCATGAAAAATACCTTATAATATAACGTAATAAGCAGTGTATCATTGAAAATACCTTATAATATAACGTAATATGCAGTGTATCATTGAAAATACCTTATAATATATAGTAGTTTATCATTGAAAATACCTTATAATATAACTTAATATGCAGTGTATCATTGAAAATACCTTATAGTATAACGTAATATGCAGTGCATCATTGAAAATACCTTATAATATAACGTAATATGCAGTGTATCATTGAAAATACCTTATAATATAACGTAATATGCAGTGTATCATTGAAAATACCTTATAATATAACGTAATATGCAGTGTATCATTGAAAATACCTTATAATATAACGTAATATGCAGTGTATCATTGAAAATACCTTATAATATATAGTAGTGTATCATTGAAAATACCTTATAATATATCGTAATTTGTAGTGTATCATTGAAAATACCTTATAGTATAACGTAATATGCAGTGCATCATTGAAAATACCTTATAATATAACGTAATATGCAGTGTATCATTGAAAATACCTTAAAATATAACGTAATATGCAGTGTATCATTGGAAATACCTTATAATATATCCTAATTTTTTAGTGTATCATTGAAAATACCTAATAATATAACGTAATATGCAGTGTATCATTGAAAATACCTTATAATATATCGTTATTTGTAGTGTATCTTTGAAAATACCTTATAATATAACGTAATATGCAGTGTATCATTGAAAATACCTTATAATATATAGTAGTTTATCATTGAAAATACCTTATAATATAACTTAATATGCAGTGTATCATTGAAAATACCTTATGATATACCGTAATATGCAGTGTATCATTGATAATACCTTATAATATAACGTAATATGCAGTGTATCAATGAAAATACCTTATGATATACCGTAATATGCAGTGTATCATTGAAAATACCTTATAATATAACGTAATATGCAGTGTATCATTGGAAATACCTTATAATATATCCTAATTTTTTAGTGTATCATTGAAAATACCTAATAATATAACGTAATATGCAGTGTATCATTGAAAATACCTTAGAATATATGGTAATTCTTGTCTATCAATGAAAATACCTTATAATATAACGTAATATGCAGTGCATCATTGAAAATACCTTATAATATAACGTAATATGCAGTGTATCATTGAAATTACCTTATAATATAACGTAATATGCAGTGTATCATTGAAAATACCTTATAATATAACGTAATATGCAGTGTATCATTGAAAATACCTTATAATATATCGTAATTTGTAGTGCATCAATGAAAATACCTTCTCATATAACGTAATATGCAGTGTATCATTGAAAATACCTTATAATATATCGTTATTTGTAGTGTATCTTTAAAAATACCTTATAATATAACGTAATATGCAGTGTATCATTGAAAATACCTTATAATATAACGTAATATGCAGTGTATCATTGAAAATACCTTATAATATAACGTAATATGCAGTGTATCATTGAAAATACCTTATAATATGTAGTAGTTTATCATTGAAAATACCTTATAATATAACGTAATATGCTGTGTATCATTGAAAATACCTTATAATATAACGTAATATGCAGTGTATCATTGAAAATACCTTATAATATAACGTAATATGCAGTGTATCGTTGAAAATACCTTATAATATATCGCAATTTGTAGTGTATCAATGAAAATACCTTCTCATATAACGTAATATGCAGTGTATCATTGAAAATACCTTATAATATATCGTTATTTGTAGTGTATCATTGAAAATACCTTATAATATAACGTAATATGCAGTGTATCATTGAAAATACCTTATAATATATAGTAGTTTATCATTGAAAATACCTTATAATATAACTTAATATGCAGTGTATCATTGAAAATACCTTATAGTATAACGTAATATGCAGTGTATCATTGAAAATACCTTATAATATATCGTAATTTGTAGTGTATCAATGAAAATACCTTCTCATATAACGTAATATGCAGTGTATCATTGAAAATACCTTATAATATATCGTTATTTGTAGTGTATCTTTGAAAATACCTTATAATATAACGTAATATGCAGTGTATCATTGAAAATACCTTATAATATATAGTAGTTTATCATTGAAAATACCTTATAATATAACTTAATATGCAGTGTATCATTGAAAATACCTTATGATATACCGTAATATGCAGTGTATCATTGATAATACCTTATAATATAACTTAATATGCAGTGTATCAATGAAAATACCTTATGATATACCGTAATATGCAGTGTATCATTGAAAATACCTTATAATATAACGTAATATGCAGTGTATCATTGAAAACACCTTATAATATATCGTAATTTCTTAGTGTATCATTGAAAATACCTAATAATATAACGTAATATGCAGTGTATCATTGAAAATACCTTACAATATATGGTAATTCTTGTCTATCAATGAAAATACCTTATAATATAACGTAATATGCAGTGCATCATTGAAAATACCTTATAATATAACGTAATATGCAGTGTATCATGAAAAATACCTTATAATATAACGTAATATGCAGTGTATCATTGAAAATACCTTATAAAATAACGTAATATGCAGTGTATCATTGAAAATACCTTCCCATATAACGTAATATGCAGTGTATCATTGAAAATACCTTATAATATATCGTTATTTGTAGTGTATCTTTGAAAATACCTTATAATATAACGTAATATGCAGTGTATCATTGAAAATACCTTATAATATATGGTAATTCTTGTCTATCAATGAAAATACCTTATAATATAACGTAATATGCAGTGCATCATTGAAAATACCTTATAATATAACGTAATATGCAGTGTATCATGAAAAATACCTTATAATATAACGTAATATGCAGTGTATCATTGAAAATACCTTATAATATAACGTAATATGCAGTGTATCATTGAAAATACCTTCCCATATAACGTAATATGCAGTGTATCATTGAAAATACCTTATAATATATCGTAATTTCTTAGTGTATCATTGAAAATACCTAATAATATAACTTAATATGCAGTGTATCATTGAATATACCTTATGATATAACGTAATTTGTAGTGTATCATTGAAAATACCTTATAATATATAGTAGTTTATCATTGAAAATACCTTATAGTATAACGTAATATGCAGTGTATCATTGAAAATACCTTGTAATATACCGTAATATGCAGTGTATCATTGGAAATACCTTATAATATAACGTAATATGCAGTGTATCATTGAAAATACCTTATAATATATTGCAGTTTATCATTGAAAATACCTTTTAATATAACTTAATATGCAGTGTATCATTGAAAATACCTTATAGTATAACGTAATATGCAGTGCATCATTGAAAATACCTTATAATATAACGTAATATGCAGTGTATCATTGAAAATACCTTATAATATAACGTAATATGCAGTGTATCATTGAAAATACCTTATAATATAACGTAATATGCAGTGTATCATTGAAAATACCTTATAATATAACGTAATATGCAGTGTATCATTGAAAATACCTTATAATATATAGTAGTGTATCATTGAAAATACCTTATAATATATCGTAATTTGTAGTGTATCATTGAAAATACCTTATAGTATAACGTAATATGCAGTGCATCATTGAAAATACCTTATAATATAACGTAATATGCAGTGTATCATTGAAAATACCTTATAATATAACGTAATATGCAGTGTATCATTGGAAATACCTTATAATATATCCTAATTTTTTAGTGTATCATTGAAAATACCTAATAATATAACGTAATATGCAGTGTATCATTGAAAATACCTTAGAATATATGGTAATTCTTGTCTATCAATGAAAATACCTTATAATATAACGTAATATGCAGTGCATCATTGAAAATACCTTATAATATAACGTAATATGCAGGGTATCATTGAAATTACCTTATAATATAACGTAATATGCAGTGTATCATTGGAAATACCTTATAATATATCCTAATTTTTTAGTGTATCATTGAAAATACCTTCTCATATAACGTAATATGCAGTGTATCATTGAAAATACCTTATAATATATCGTTATTTGTAGTGTATCTTTGAAAATACCTTATAATATAACGTAATATGCAGTGTATCATTGAAAATACCTTATAATATATAGTAGTTTATCATTGAAAATACCTTATAATATAACTTAATATGCAGTGTATCATTGAAAATACCTTATGATATACCGTAATATGCAGTGTATCATTGATAATACCTTATAATATAACGTAATATGCAGTGTATCAATGAAAATACCTTATGATATACCGTAATATGCAGTGTATCATTGAAAATACCTTATAATATAACGTAATATGCAGTGTATCATTGGAAATACCTTATAATATATCCTAATTTTTTAGTGTATCATTGAAAATACCTAATAATATAACGTAATATGCAGTGTATCATTGAAAATACCTTAGAATATATGGTAATTCTTGTCTATCAATGAAAATACCTTATAATATAACGTAATATGCAGTGCATCATTGAAAATACCTTATAATATAACGTAATATGCAGTGTATCATTGAAATTACCTTATAATATAACGTAATATGCAGTGTATCATTGAAAATACCTTATAATATAACGTAATATGCAGTGTATCATTGAAAATACCTTATAATATATCGTAATTTGTAGTGTATCAATGAAAATACCTTCTCATATAACGTAATATGCAGTGTATCATTGAAAATACCTTATAATATATCGTTATTTGTAGTGTATCTTTAAAAATACCTTATAATATAACGTAATATGCAGTGTATCATTGAAAATACCTTATAATATAACGTAATATGCAGTGTATCATTGAAAATACCTTATAATATAACGTAATATGCAGTGTATCATTGAAAATACCTTACAATATGTAGTAGTTTATCATTGAAAATACCTTATAATATAACGTAATATGCTGTGTATCATTGAAAATACCTTATAATATAACGTAATATGCAGTGTATCATTGAAAATACCTTATAATATAACGTAATATGCAGTGTATCGTTGAAAATACCTTATAATATATCGCAATTTGTAGTGTATCAATGAAAATACCTTCTCATATAACGTAATATGCAGTGTATCATTGAAAATACCTTATAATATATCGTTATTTGTAGTGTATCATTGAAAATACCTTATAATATAACGTAATATGCAGTGTATCGTTGAAAATACCTTATAATATAACGTAATATGCAGTGTATCATTGAAAATACCTTATAATATAACGTAATATGCAGTGTATCATTGAAAATACCTTCCAATATAACGTAATATGCAGTGTATCATTGAAAATACCTTATAATATATCGTAATTTGTAGTGTATCAATGAAAATACCTTCTCATATAACGTAATATGCAGTGTATCATTGAAAATACCTTATAATATATCGTTATTTGTAGTGTATCTTTGAAAATACCTTATAATATAACGTAATATGCAGTGTATCATTGAAAATACCTTATAATATATAGTAGTTTATCATTGAAAATACCTTATAATATAACTTAATATGCAGTGTATCATTGAAAATACCTTATGATATACCGTAATATGCAGTGTATCATTGATAATACCTTATAATATAACTTAATATGCAGTGTATCAATGAAAATACCTTATGATATACCGTAATATGCAGTGTATCATTGAAAATACCTTATAATATAACGTAATATGCAGTGTATCATTGAAAATACCTTATAATATATCGTAATTTCTTAGTGTATCATTGAAAATACCTAATAATATAACGTAATATGCAGTGTATCATTGAAAATACCTTACAATATATGGTAATTCTTGTCTATCAATGAAAATACCTTATAATATAACGTAATATGCAGTGCATCATTGAAAATACCTTATAATATAACGTAATATGCAGTGTATCATGAAAAATACCTTATAATATAACGTAATATGCAGTGTATCATTGAAAATACCTTATAATATAACGTAATATGCAGTGTATCATTGAAAATACCTTCCCATATAACGTAATATGCAGTGTATCATTGAAAATACCTTATAATATATCGTTATTTGTAGTGTATCTTTGAAAATACCTTATAATATAACGTAATATGCAGTGTATCATTGAAAATACCTTATAATATATAGTAGTTTATCATTGAAAATACCTTATAATATAACTTAATATGCAGTGTATCATTGAAAATACCTTATAGTATAACATAATATGCAGTGCATCATTGAAAATACCTTATAATATAACGTAATATGCAGTGTATCATTGAAAATACCTTATAATATAACGTAATATGCAGTGTATCATTGGAAATACCTTATAATATATCGTAATTTTTTAGTGTATCATTGAAAATACCTAATAATATAACGTAATATGCAGTGTATCATTGAAAATACCTTAGAATATATGGTAATTCTTGTCTATCAATGAAAATACCTTATAATATAACGTAATATGCAGTGTATCATTGAAAATACCTTATAATATAACGTAATATGCAGTGTATCATTGAAATTACATTATAATATAACGTAATATGCAGTGTATCATTGAAAATACCTTATAATATAACGTAATATGCAGTGTATCATTGAAAATACCTTATAATATATCGTAATTTGTAGTGTATCAATGAAAATACCTTCTCATATAACGTAACATGCAGTGTATCATTGAAAATATCTTATAATATATCGTTATTTGTAGTGTATCTTTGAAAATACCTTATAATATAACGTAATATGCAGTGTATCATTGAAAATACCTTATAATATATCGTAATTTTTTAGTGTATCATTGAAAATACCTAATAATATAACGTAATATGCAGTGTATCATTGAAAATACCTTAGAATATATGGTAATTCTTGTCTTTTAATGAAAATACCTTATAATATAACGTAATATGCAGAGCATCATTGAAAATACCTTATAATATAACGTAATATGCAGTGTATCATTGAAAATACCTTATAATTTAACGTAATATGCAGTGTATCATTGAAAATACCTTATAATATAACGTAATATGCAGTGTATCATTGAAAATACCTTCCCATATAACGTAATATGCAGTGTATCATTGAAAATACCTTATAATATATCGTAATTTGTAGTGTATCAATGAAAATACCTTCTCATATAACGTAATATGCAGTGTGTCATTGAAAATACCTTATAATATATCGTTATTTGTAGTGTATCAATGAAAATACCTTCTCATATAACGTAATATGCAGTGTATCATTGAAAATACCTTATAATATATCGTTATTTGTAGTGTATCTTTGAAAATACCTTATAATATAACGTAATATGCAGTGTATCATTGAAAATACCTTATAATATATAGTAGTTTATCATTGAAAATACCTTATAATATAACTTAATATGCAGTGTATCATTGAAAATACCTTATGATATACCGTAATATGCAGTGTATCATTGATAATACCTTATAATATAACTTAATATGCAGTGTATCAATGAAAATACCTTATGATATACCGTAATATGCAGTGTATCATTGAAAATACCTTATAATATAACGTAATATGCAGTGTATCATTGAAAATACCTTATAATATATCGTAATTTCTTAGTGTATCATTGAAAATACCTAATAATATAACGTAATATGCAGTGTATCATTGAAAATACCTTACAATATATGGTAATTCTTGTCTATCAATGAAAATACCTTATAATATAACGTAATATGCAGTGCATCATTGAAAATACCTTATAATATAACGTAATATGCAGTGTATCATGAAAAATACCTTATAATATAACGTAATATGCAGTGTATCATTGAAAATACCTTATAATATAACGTAATATGCAGTGTATCATTGAAAATACCTTCCCATATAACGTAATATGCAGTGTATCATTGAAAATACCTTATAATATATCGTTATTTGTAGTGTATCTTTGAAAATACCTTATAATATAACGTAATATGCAGTGTATCATTGAAAATACCTTATAATATATAGTAGTTTATCATTGAAAATACCTTATAATATAACTTAATATGCAGTGTATCATTGAAAATACCTTATAGTATAACATAATATGCAGTGCATCATTGAAAATACCTTATAATATAACGTAATATGCAGTGTATCATTGAAAATACCTTATAATATAACGTAATATGCAGTGTATCATTGGAAATACCTTATAATATATCGTAATTTTTTAGTGTATCATTGAAAATACCTAATAATATAACGTAATATGCAGTGTATCATTGAAAATACCTTAGAATATATGGTAATTCTTGTCTATCAATGAAAATACCTTATAATATAACGTAATATGCAGTGTATCATTGAAAATACCTTATAATATAACGTAATATGCAGTGTATCATTGAAATTACATTATAATATAACGTAATATGCAGTGTATCATTGAAAATACCTTATAATATAACGTAATATGCAGTGTATCATTGAAAATACCTTATAATATATCGTAATTTGTAGTGTATCAATGAAAATACCTTCTCATATAACGTAACATGCAGTGTATCATTGAAAATATCTTATAATATATCGTTATTTGTAGTGTATCTTTGAAAATACCTTATAATATAACGTAATATGCAGTGTATCATTGAAAATACCTTATAATATATCGTAATTTTTTAGTGTATCATTGAAAATACCTAATAATATAACGTAATATGCAGTGTATCATTGAAAATACCTTAGAATATATGGTAATTCTTGTCTTTTAATGAAAATACCTTATAATATAACGTAATATGCAGAGCATCATTGAAAATACCTTATAATATAACGTAATATGCAGTGTATCATTGAAAATACCTTATAGTATAACGTAATATGCAGTGCATCATTGAAAATACCTTATAATATAACGTAATATGCAGTGTATCGTTGAAAATACCTTATAATATATCGCAATTTGTAGTGTATCAATGAAAATACCTTCTCATATAACGTAATATGCAGTGTATCATTGAAAATACCTTATAATATAACGTAATATGCAGTGTATCATTGAAAATACCTTCCCATATAACGTAATATGCAGTGTATCATTGAAAATACCTTATAATATATCGTAATTTGTAGTGTATCAATGAAAATACCTTCTCATATAACGTAATATGCAGTGTATCATTGAAAATACCTTATAATATATCGTTATTTGTAGTGTATCTTTGAAAATACCTTATAATATAACGTAATATGCAGTGTATCATTGAAAATACCTTATAATATATAGTAGTTTATCATTGAAAATACCTTATAATATAACTTAATATGCAGTGTATCATTGAAAATACCTTATGATATACCGTAATATGCAGTGTATCATTGAAAATACCTTATAATATAACTTAATATGCAGTGTATCAATAAAAATACCTTATGATATACCGTAATATGCAGTGTATCATTGAAAATACCTTATAATATAACGTAATATGCAGTGTATCATTGAAAATACCTTATAATATATCGTAATTTTTTAGTGTATCATTGAAAATACCTAATAATATAACGTAATATGCAGTGTATCATTGAAAATACCTTACAATATATGGTAATTCTTGTCTATCAATGAAAATACCTTATAATATAACGTAATATGCAGTGCATCATTGAAAATACCTTATAATATAACGTAATCTGCAGTGTATCATGAAAAATACCTTATAATATAACGTAATATGCAGTGTATCATTGAAAATACCTTATAATATAACGTAATATGCAGTGTATCATTGAAAATACCTTCCCATATAACGTAATATGCAGTGTATCATTGAAAATACCTTATAATATATCGTTATTTGTAGTGTATCTTTGAAAATACCTTATAATATAACATAATATGCAGTGTATCATTGAAAATACCTTATAATATATAGTAGTTTATCATTGAAAATACCTTATAATATAACTTAATATGCAGTGTATCATTGAAAATACCTTATAGTATAACGTAATATGCAGTGCATCATTGAAAATACCTTATAATATAACGTAATATGCAGTGTATCATTGAAAATACCTTATAATTTAACGTAATATGCAGTGTATCATTGAAAATACCTTATAATATAACGTAATATGCAGTGTATCATTGAAAATACCTTCCCATATAACGTAATATGCAGTGTATCATTGAAAATACCTTATAATATATCGTAATTTGTAGTGTATCAATGAAAATACCTTCTCATATAACGTAATATGCAGTGTGTCATTGAAAATACCTTATAATATATCGTTATTTGTAGTGTATCTTTAAAAATACCTTATAATATAACGTAATATGCAGTGTATCATTGAAAATACCTTATAATATATAGTAGTTTATCATTGAAAATACCTTATAATATAACTTAATATGCAGTGTATCATTGAAAATACCTTATAGTATAACGTAATATGCAGTGCATCATTGAAAATACCTTATAATATAACGTAATATGCAGTGTATCGTTGAAAATACCTTATAATATATCGCAATTTGTAGTGTATCAATGAAAATACCTTCTCATATAACGTAATATGCAGTGTATCATTGAAAATACCTTATAATATAACGTAATATGCAGTGTATCATTGAAAATACCTTCCCATATAACGTAATATGCAGTGTATCATTGAAAATACCTTATAATATATCGTAATTTGTAGTGTATCAATGAAAATACCTTCTCATATAACGTAATATGCAGTGTATCATTGAAAATACCTTATAATATATCGTTATTTGTAGTGTATCTTTGAAAATACCTTAAAATATAACGTAATATGCAGTGTATCATTGAAAATACCTTATAATATATAGTAGTTTATCATTGAAAATACCTTATAATATAACTTAATATGCAGTGTATCATTGAAAATACCTTATGATATACCGTAATATGCAGTGTATCATTGAAAATACCTTATAATATAACTTAATATGCAGTGTATCAATAAAAATACCTTATGATATACCGTAATATGCAGTGTATCATTGAAAATACCTTATAATATAACGTAATATGCAGTGTATCATTGAAAATACCTTATAATATATCGTAATTTTTTAGTGTATCATTGAAAATACCTAATAATATAACGTAATATGCAGTGTATCATTGAAAATACCTTACAATATATGGTAATTCTTGTCTATCAATGAAAATACCTTATAATATAACGTAATATGCAGTGCATCATTGAAAATACCTTATAATATAACGTAATCTGCAGTGTATCATGAAAAATACCTTATAATATAACGTAATAAGCAGTGTATCATTGAAAATACCTTATAATATAACGTAATATGCAGTGTATCATTGAAAATACCTTCCCATATAACGTAATATGCAGTGTATCATTGAAAATACCTTATAATATATCGTTATTTGTAGTGTATCTTTGAAAATACCTTATAATATAACATAATATGCAGTGTATCATTGAAAATACCTTATAATATATAGTAGTTTATCATTGAAAATACCTTATAATATAACTTAATATGCAGTGTATCATTGAAAATACCTTATAGTATAACGTAATATGCAGTGCATCATTGAAAATACCTTATAATATAACGTAATATGCAGTGTATCATGAAAAATACCTTATAATATAACGTAATATGCAGTGTATCATTGAAAATACCTTATAATATAACGTAATATGCAGTGTATCATTGAAAATACCTTCCCATATAACGTAATATGCAGTGTATCATTGAAAATAACTTATAATATATCGTTATTTGTAGTGTATCTTTGAAAATACCTTATAATATAACGTAATATGCAGTGTATCATTGAAAATACCTTATAATATATAGTAGTTTATCATTGAAAATACCTTATAATATAACTTAATATGCAGTGTATCATTGAAAATACCTTATAGTATAACGTAATATGCAGTGCATCATTGAAAATACCTTATAATATAACGTAATATGCAGTGTATCATTGAAAATACCTTATAATATAACGTAATATGCAGTGTATCATTGAAAATACCTTATAATATAACGTAATATGCAGTGTATCATTGAAAATACCTTATAATATATAGTAGTGTATCATTGAAAATACCTTATAATATATCGTAATTTGTAGTGTATCATTGAAAATACCATATAGTATAACGTAATATGCAGTGCATCATTGAAAATACGTTATAATATAACGTAATATGCAGTGTATCATTGAAAATACCTTATAATATAACGTAATATGCAGTGTATCATTGGAAATACCTTATAATATATCCTAATTTTTTAGTGTATCATTGAAAATACCTAATAATATAACGTAATATGCAGTGTATCATTGAAAATACCTTAGAATATATGGTAATTCTTGTCTATCAATGAAAATACCTTATAATATAACGTAATATGCAGTGCATCATTGAAAATACCTTATAATATAACGTAATATGCAGTGTATCATTGAAATTACCTTATAATATAACGTAATATGCAGTGTATCATTGAAAATACCTTATAATATAACGTAATATGCAGTGTATCATTGAAAATACCTTATAATATATCGTAATTTGTAGTGTATCAATGAAAATACCTTCTCATATAACGTAATATGCAGTGTATCATTGAAAATACCTTATAATATATCGTTATTTGTAGTGTATCTTTAAAAATACCTTATAATATAACGTAATATGCAGTGTATCATTGAAAATACCTTATAATATAACGTAATATGCAGTGTATCATTGAAAATACCTTATAATATAACGTAATATGCAGTGTATCATTGAAAATACCTTATAATATGTAGTAGTTTATCATTGAAAATACCTTATAATATAACGTAATATGCTGTGTATCATTGAAAATACCTTATAATATAACGTAATATGCAGTGTATCATTGAAAATACCTTATAATATAACGTAATATGCAGTGTATCGTTGAAAATACCTTATAATATATCGCAATTTGTAGTGTATCAATGAAAATACCTTCTCATATAACGTAATATGCAGTGTATCATTGAAAATACCTTATAATATATCGTTATTTGTAGTGTATCATTGAAAATACCTTATAATATAACGTAATATGCAGTGTATCGTTGAAAATACCTTATAATATAACGTAATATGCAGTGTATCATTGAAAATACCTTATAATATAACGTAATATGCAGTGTATCATTGAAAATACCTTCCCATATAACGTAATATGCAGTGTATCATTGAAAATACCTTATAATATATCGTAATTTGTAGTGTATCAATGAAAATACCTTCTCATATAACGTAATATGCAGTGTATCATTGAAAATACCTTATAATATATCGTTATTTGTAGTGTATCTTTGAAAATACCTTATAATATAACGTAATATGCAGTGTATCATTGAAAATACCTTATAATATATAGTAGTTTATCATTGAAAATACCTTATAATATAACTTAATATGCAGTGTATCATTGAAAATACCTTATGATATACCGTAATATGCAGTGTATCATTGATAATACCTTATAATATAACTTAATATGCAGTGTATCAATGAAAATACCTTATGATATACCGTAATATGCAGTGTATCATTGAAAATACCTTATAATATAACGTAATTTGTAGTGTATCATTGGAAATACCTTATAATATATCCTAATTTTTTAGTGTATCATTGAAAATACCTAATAATATAACGTAATATGCAGTGTATCATTGAAAATACCTTAGAATATATGGTAATTCTTGTCTATCAATGAAAATACCTTATAATATAACGTAATATGCAGTGCATCATTGAAAATACCTTATAATATAACGTAATAAGCAGTGTATCATTGAAATTACCTTATAATATAACGTAATATGCAGTGTATCATTGAAAATACCTTATAATATAACGTAATATGCAGTGTATCATTGAAAATACCTTATAATATATCGTAATTTGTAGTGTATCAATGAAAATACCTTCTCATATAACGTAATATGCAGTGTATCATTGAAAATACCTTATAATATATCGTTATTTGTAGTGTATCTTTAAAAATACCTTATAATATAACGTAATATGCAGTGTATCATTGAAAATACCTTATAATATAACGTAATATGCAGTGTATCATTGAAAATACCTTATAATATAACGTAATATGCAGTGTATCATTGAAAATACCTTATAATATATCGTAATTTGTAGTGTATCAATGAAAATACCTTATAATATATAGTAGTTTATCATTGAAAATACCTTATAATATAACGTAATATGCAGTGTATCATTGAAAATACCTTATAATATATAGTAGTTTATCATTGAAAATACCTTATAATATAACTTAATATGCAGTGTATCATTGAAAATACCTTATAGTATAACGTAATATGCAGTGCATCATTGAAAATACCTTATAATATAACGTAATATGCAGTGTATCGTTGAAAATACCTTATAATATATCGCAATTTGTAGTGTATCAATGAAAATACCTTCTCATATAACGTAATATGCAGTGTATCATTGAAAATACCTTATAATATAACGTAATATGCAGTGTATCATTGAAAATACCTTCCCATATAACGTAATATGCAGTGTATCATTGAAAATACCTTATAATATATCGTAATTTGTAGTGTATCAATGAAAATACCTTCTCATATAACGTAATATGCAGTGTATCATTGAAAATACCTTATAATATATCGTTATTTGTAGTGTATCTTTGAAAATACCTTATAATATAACGTAATATGCAGTGTATCATTGAAAATACCTTATAATATATAGTAGTTTATCATTGAAAATACCTTATAATATAACTTAATATGCAGTGTATCATTGAAAATACCTTATGATATACCGTAATATGCAGTGTATCATTGAAAATACCTTATAATATAACTTAATATGCAGTGTATCAATAAAAATACCTTATGATATACCGTAATATGCAGTGTATCATTGAAAATACCTTATAATATAACGTAATATGCAGTGTATCATTGAAAATACCTTATAATATATCGTAATTTTTTAGTGTATCATTGAAAATACCTAATAATATAACGTAATATGCAGTGTATCATTGAAAATACCTTACAATATATGGTAATTCTTGTCTATCAATGAAAATACCTTATAATATAACGTAATATGCAGTGCATCATTGAAAATACCTTATAATATAACGTAATCTGCAGTGTATCATGAAAAATACCTTATAATATAACGTAATAAGCAGTGTATCATTGAAAATACCTTATAATATAACGTAATATGCAGTGTATCATTGAAAATACCTTCCCATATAACGTAATATGCAGTGTATCATTGAAAATACCTTATAATATATCGTTATTTGTAGTGTATCTTTGAAAATACCTTATAATATAACATAATATGCAGTGTATCATTGAAAATACCTTATAATATATAGTAGTTTATCATTGAAAATACCTTATAATATAACTTAATATGCAGTGTATCATTGAAAATACCTTATAGTATAACGTAATATGCAGTGCATCATTGAAAATACCTTATAATATAACGTAATATGCAGTGTATCATGAAAAATACCTTATAATATAACGTAATATGCAGTGTATCATTGAAAATACCTTATAATATAACGTAATATGCAGTGTATCATTGAAAATACCTTCCCATATAACGTAATATGCAGTGTATCATTGAAAATACCTTATAATATATCGTTATTTGTAGTGTATCTTTGAAAATACCTTATAATATAACGTAATATGCAGTGTATCATTGAAAATACCTTATAATATATAGTAGTTTATCATTGAAAATACCTTATAATATAACTTAATATGCAGTGTATCATTGAAAATACCTTATAGTATAACGTAATATGCAGTGCATCATTGAAAATACCTTATAATATAACGTAATATGCAGTGTATCATTGAAAATACCTTATAATATAACGTAATATGCAGTGTATCATTGAAAATACCTTATAATATAACGTAATATGCAGTGTATCATTGAAAATACCTTATAATATATAGTAGTGTATCATTGAAAATACCTTATAATATATCGTAATTTGTAGTGTATCATTGAAAATACCTTATAGTATAACGTAATATGCAGTGCATCATTGAAAATACGTTATAATATAACGTAATATGCAGTGTATCATTGAAAATACCTTATAATATAACGTAATATGCAGTGTATCATTGGAAATACCTTATAATATATCCTAATTTTTTAGTGTATCATTGAAAATACCTAATAATATAACGTAATATGCAGTGTATCATTGAAAATACCTTAGAATATATGGTAATTCTTGTCTATCAATGAAAATACCTTATAATATAACGTAATATGCAGTGCATCATTGAAAATACCTTATAATATAACGTAATATGCAGTGTATCATTGAAATTACCTTATAATATAACGTAATATGCAGTGTATCATTGAAAATACCTTATAATATAACGTAATATGCAGTGTATCATTGAAAATACCTTATAATATATCGTAATTTGTAGTGTATCAATGAAAATACCTTCTCATATAACGTAATATGCAGTGTATCATTGAAAATACCTTATAATATATCGTTATTTGTAGTGTATCTTTAAAAATACCTTATAATATAACGTAATATGCAGTGTATCATTGAAAATACCTTATAATATAACGTAATATGCAGTGTATCATTGAAAATACCTTATAATATAACGTAATATGCAGTGTATCATTGAAAATACCTTATAATATGTAGTAGTTTATCATTGAAAATACCTTATAATATAACGTAATATGCTGTGTATCATTGAAAATACCTTATAATATAACGTAATATGCAGTGTATCATTGAAAATACCTTATAATATAACGTAATATGCAGTGTATCATTGAAAATACCTTATAATATATCGCAATTTGTAGTGTATCAATGAAAATACCTTCTCATATAACGTAATATGCAGTGTATCATTGAAAATACCTTATAATATATCGTTATTTGTAGTGTATCATTGAAAATACCTTATAATATAACGTAATATGCAGTGTATCGTTGAAAATACCTTATAATATAACGTAATATGCAGTGTATCATTGAAAATACCTTATAATATAACGTAATATGCAGTGTATCATTGAAAATACCTTCCCATATAACGTAATATGCAGTGTATCATTGAAAATACCTTATAATATATCGTAATTTGTAGTGTATCAATGAAAATACCTTCTCATATAACGTAATATGCAGTGTATCATTGAAAATACCTTATAATATATCGTTATTTGTAGTGTATCTTTGAAAATACCTTATAATATAACGTAATATGCAGTGTATCATTGAAAATACCTTATAATATATAGTAGTTTATCATTGAAAATACCTTATAATATAACTTAATATGCAGTGTATCATTGAAAATACCTTATGATATACCGTAATATGCAGTGTATCATTGAAAATACCTTATAATATAACTTAATATGCAGTGTATCAATGAAAATACCTTATGATATACCGTAATATGCAGTGTATCATTGAAAATACCTTATAATATAACGTAATATGCAGTGTATCATTGGAAATACCTTATAATATATCCTAATTTTTTAGTGTATCATTGAAAATACCTAATAATATAACGTAATATGCAGTGTATCATTGAAAATACCTTAGAATATATGGTAATTCTTGTCTATCAATGAAAATACCTTATAATATAACGTAATATGCAGTGCATCATTGAAAATACCTTATAATATAACGTAATAAGCAGTGTATCATTGAAATTACCTTATAATATAACGTAATATGCAGTGTATCATTGAAAATACCTTATAATATAACGTAATATGCAGTGTATCATTGAAAATACCTTATAATATATCGTAATTTGTAGTGTATCAATGAAAATACCTTCTCATATAACGTAATATGCAGTGTATCATTGAAAATACCTTATAATATATCGTTATTTGTAGTGTATCTTTAAAAATACCTTATAATATAACGTAATATGCAGTGTATCATTGAAAATACCTTATAATATAACGTAATATGCAGTGTATCATTGAAAATACCTTATAATATAACGTAATATGCAGTGTATCATTGAAAATACCTTATAATATGTAGTAGTTTATCATTGTTAATACCTTATAATATAACGTAATATGCTGTGTATCATTGAAAATACCTTATAATATAACGTAATATGCAGTGTATCATTGAAAATACCTTATAATATAACGTAATATGCAGTGTATCGTTGAAAATACCTTATAATATATCGCAATTTGTAGTGTATCAATGAAAATACCTTCACATATAACGTAATATGCAGTGTATCATTGAAAATACCTTATAATATATCGTTATTTGTAGTGTATCATTGAAAATACCTTATAATATAACGTAATATGCAGTGTATCGTTGAAAATACCTTATAGTATAACGTAATATGCAGTGTATCATTGGAAATACCTTATAATATATCCTAATTTTTTAGTGTATCATTGAAAATACCTAATAATATAACGTAATATGCAGTGTATCATTGAAAATACCTTAGAATATATGGTAATTCTTGTCTATCAATGAAAATACCTTATAATATAACGTAATATGCAGTGCATCATTGAAAATACCTTATAATATAACGTAATAAGCAGTGTATCATTGAAATTACCTTATAATATAACGTAATATGCAGTGTATCATTGAAAATACCTTATAATATAACGTAATATGCAGTGTATCATTGAAAATACCTTATAATATAACGTAATATGCAGTGTATCATTGAAAATACCTTATAATATAACGTAATATGCAGTGTATCGTTGAAAATACCTTATAATATATCGCTATTTGTAGTGTATCAATGAAAATACCTTCTCATATAACGTAATATGCAGTGTATCATTGAAAATACCTTATAATATATCGTTATTTGTAGTGTATCATTGAAAATACCTTATAATATAACGTAATATGCAGTGTATCGTTGAAAATACCTTATAATATGTAGTAGTTTATCATTGAAAATACCTTATAATATAACGTAATATGCTGTGTATCATTGAAAATACCTTATAATATAACGTAATATGCAGTGTATCATTGAAAATACCTTATAATATAACGTAATATGCAGTGTATCGTTGAAAATACCTTATAATATATCGCAATTTGTAGTGTATCAATGAAAATACCTTCTCATATAACGTAATATGCAGTGTATCATTGAAAATACCTTATAATATATCGTTATTTGTAGTGTATCATTGAAAATACCTTATAATATAACGTAATATGCAGTGTATCGTTGAAAATACCTTATAATATAACGTAATATGCAGTGTATCATTGGAAATACCTTATAATATATCCTAATTTTTTAGTGTATCATTGAAAATACCTAATAATATAACGTAATATGCAGTGTATCATTGAAAATACCTTAGAATATATGGTAATTCTTGTCTATCAATGAAAATACCTTATAATATAACGTAATATGCAGTGCATCATTGAAAATACCTTATAATATAACGTAATATGCAGTGTATCATTGAAAATACCTTATAATATAACGTAATATGCAGTGTATCATTGAAAATACCTTATAATATAACGTAATATGCAGTGTATCATTGAAAATACCTTATAATATATCGTAATTTGTAGTGTATCAATGAAAATACCTTCTCATATAACGTAATATGCAGTGTATCATTGAAAAATACCTTATAATATATCGTTATTTGTAGTGTATCATTGAAAATACCTTATAATATAACGTAATATGCAGTGTATCGTTGAAAATACCTTATAATATAACGTAATATGCAGTGTATCATTGAAAATACCTTATAATATAACGTAATATGCAGTGTATCATTGAAAATACCTTATAATATGTAGTAGTTTATCATTGAAAATACCTTATAATATAACGTAATATGCTGTGTATCATTGAAAATACCTTATAATATAACGTAATATGCAGTGTATCATTGAAAATACCTTATAATATAACGTAATATGCAGTGTATCGTTGAAAATACCTTATAATATATCGCAATTTGTAGTGTATCAATGAAAATACCTTCTCATATAACGTAATATGCAGTGTATCATTGAAAATACCTTATAATATATCGTTATTTGTAGTGTATCATTGAAAATACCTTATAATATAACGTAATATGCAGTGTATCGTTGAAAATACCTTATAATATAACGTAATATGCAGTGTATCATTGAAAATACCTTATAATATAACGTAATATGCAGTGTATCATTGAAAATACCTTCCCATATAACGTAATATGCAGTGTATCATTGAAAATACCTTAGAATATATGGTAATTCTTGTCTATCAATGAAAATACCTTATAATATAACGTAATATGCAGTGCATCATTGAAAATACCTTATAATATAACGTAATAAGCAGTGTATCATTGAAATTACCTTATAATATAACGTAATATGCAGTGTATCATTGAAAATACCTTATAATATAACGTAATATGCAGTGTATCATTGAAAATACCTTATAATATAACGTAATATGCAGTGTATCATTGAAAATACCTTATAATATAACGTAATATGCAGTGTATCGTTGAAAATACCTTATAATATATCGCAATTTGTAGTGTATCAATGAAAATACCTTCTCATATAACGTAATATGCAGTGTATCATTGAAAATACCTTATAATATATCGTTATTTGTAGTGTATCATTGAAAATACCTTATAATATAACGTAATATGCAGTGTATCGTTGAAAATACCTTATAATATAACGTAATATGCAGTGTATCATTGGAAATACCTTATAATATATCCTAATTTTTTAGTGTATCATTGAAAATACCTAATAATATAACGTAATATGCAGTGTATCATTGAAAATACCTTCCCATATAACGTAATATGCAGTGTATCATTGAAAATACCTTATAATATAACGTAATATGCAGTGCATCATTGAAAATACCTTATAATATATCGCAATTTGTAGTGTATCAATGAAAATACCTTCTCATATAACGTAATATGCAGTGTATCATTGAAAATACCTTATAATATATCGTTATTTGTAGTGTATCATTGAAAATACCTTATAATATAACGTAATATGCAGTGTATCGTTGAAAATACCTTATAATATAACGTAATATGCAGTGTATCATTGGAAATACCTTATAATATATCCTAATTTTTTAGTGTATCATTGAAAATACCTAATAATATAACGTAATATGCAGTGTATCATTGAAAATACCTTAGAATATATGGTAATTCTTGTCTATCAATGAAAATACCTTATAATATAACGTAATATGCAGTGCATCATTGAAAATACCTTATAATATATCGTAATTTGTAGTGTATCAATGAAAATACCTTCTCATATAACGTAATATGCAGTGTATCATTGAAAAATACCTTATAATATATCGTTATTTGTAGTGTATCATTGAAAATACCTTATAATATAACGTAATATGCAGTGTATCGTTGAAAATACCTTATAATATAACGTAATATGCAGTGTATCGTTGAAAATACCTTATAATATAACGTAATATGCAGTGTATCATTGAAAATACCTTATAATATAACGTAATATGCAGTGTATCATTGAAAATACCTTATAATATGTAGTAGTTTATCATTGAAAATACCTTATAATATAACGTAATATGCTGTGTATCATTGAAAATACCTTATAATATAACGTAATATGCAGTGTATCATTGAAAATACCTTATAATATAACGTAATATGCAGTGTATCGTTGAAAATACCTTATAATATATCGCAATTTGTAGTGTATCAATGAAAATACCTTCTCATATAACGTAATATGCAGTGTATCATTGAAAATACCTTATAATATATCGTTATTTGTAGTGTATCATTGAAAATACCTTATAATATAACGTAATATGCAGTGTATCGTTGAAAATACCTTATAATATAACGTAATATGCAGTGTATCATTGAAAATACCTTATAATATAACGTAATATGCAGTGTATCATTGAAAATACCTTCCCATATAACGTAATATGCAGTGTATCATTGAAAATACCTTATAATATAACGTAATATGCAGTGTATCATTGAAAATACCTTATAATATGTAGTAGTTTATCATTGAAAATACCTTATAATATAACGTAATATGCTGTGTATCATTGAAAATACCTTATAATATAACGTAATATGCAGTGTATCATTGAAAATACCTTATAATATAACGTAATATGCAGTGTATCGTTGAAAATACCTTATAATATATCGCAATTTGTAGTGTATCAATGAAAATACCTTCTCATATAACGTAATATGCAGTGTATAATTGAAAATACCTTATAATATATCGTTATTTGTAGTGTATCATTGAAAATACCTTATAATATAACGTAATATGCAGTGTATCGTTGAAAATACCTTATAATATGTAGTAGTTTATCATTGAAAATACCTTATAATATAACGTAATATGCTGTGTATCATTGAAAATACCTTATAATATAACGTAATATGCAGTGTATCATTGAAAATACCTTATAATATAACGTAATATGCAGTGTATCGTTGAAAATACCTTATAATATATCGCAATTTGTAGTGTATCAATGAAAATACCTTCTCATATAACGTAATATGCAGTGTATCATTGAAAATACCTTATAATATATCGTTATTTGTAGTGTATCATTGAAAATACCTTATAATATAACGTAATATGCAGTGTATCGTTGAAAATACCTTATAATATAACGTAATATGCAGTGTATCATTGGAAATACCTTATAATATATCCTAATTTTTTAGTGTATCATTGAAAATACCTAATAATATAACGTAATATGCAGTGTATCATTGAAAATACCTTAGAATATATGGTAATTCTTGTCTATCAATGAAAATACCTTATAATATAACGTAATATGCAGTGCATCATTGAAAATACCTTATAATATAACGTAATATGCAGTGTATCATTGAAAATACCTTATAATATAACGTAATATGCAGTGTATCATTGAAAATACCTTATAATATAACGTAATATGCAGTGTATCATTGAAAATACCTTATAATATATCGTAATTTGTAGTGTATCAATGAAAATACCTTCTCATATAACGTAATATGCAGTGTATCATTGAAAAATACCTTATAATATATCGTTATTTGTAGTGTATCATTGAAAATACCTTATAATATAACGTAATATGCAGTGTATCGTTGAAAATACCTTATAATATAACGTAATATGCAGTGTATCATTGAAAATACCTTATAATATAACGTAATATGCAGTGTATCATTGAAAATACCTTATAATATGTAGTAGTTTATCATTGAAAATACCTTATAATATAACGTAATATGCTGTGTATCATTGAAAATACCTTATAATATAACGTAATATGCAGTGTATCATTGAAAATACCTTATAATATAACGTAATATGCAGTGTATCGTTGAAAATACCTTATAATATATCGCAATTTGTAGTGTATCAATGAAAATACCTTCTCATATAACGTAATATGCAGTGTATCATTGAAAATACCTTATAATATATCGTTATTTGTAGTGTATCATTGAAAATACCTTATAGTATAACGTAATATGCAGTGCATCATTGAAAATACCTTATAATATAACGTAATATGCAGTGTATCAATGAAAATACCTTATAATATAACGTAATATGCAGTGCATCATTGAAAATACCTTATAATATAACGTAATAAGCAGTGTATCATTGAAATTACCTTATAATATAACGTAATATGCAGTGTATCATTGAAAATACCTTATAATATAACGTAATATGCAGTGTATCATTGAAAATACCTTATAATATAACGTAATATGCAGTGTATCATTGAAAATACCTTATAATATAACGTAATATGCAGTGTATCGTTGAAAATACCTTATAATATATCGCAATTTGTAGTGTATCAATGAAAATACCTTCTCATATAACGTAATATGCAGTGTATCATTGAAAATACCTTATAATATATCGTTATTTGTAGTGTATCATTGAAAATACCTTATAATATAACGTAATATGCAGTGTATCGTTGAAAATACCTTATAATATAACGTAATATGCAGTGTATCATTGGAAATACCTTATAATATATCCTAATTTTTTAGTGTATCATTGAAAATACCTAATAATATAACGTAATATGCAGTGTATCATTGAAAATACCTTAGAATATATGGTAATTCTTGTCTATCAATGAAAATACCTTATAATATAACGTAATATGCAGTGCATCATTGAAAATACCTTATAATATATCGTAATTTGTAGTGTATCAATGAAAATACCTTCTCATATAACGTAATATGCAGTGTATCATTGAAAAATACCTTATAATATATCGTTATTTGTAGTGTATCATTGAAAATACCTTATAATATAACGTAATATGCAGTGTATCGTTGAAAATACCTTATAATATAACGTAATATGCAGTGTATCGTTGAAAATACCTTATAATATAACGTAATATGCAGTGTATCATTGAAAATACCTTATAATATAACGTAATATGCAGTGTATCATTGAAAATACCTTATAATATGTAGTAGTTTATCATTGAAAATACCTTATAATATAACGTAATATGCTGTGTATCATTGAAAATACCTTATAATATAACGTAATATGCAGTGTATCGTTGAAAATACCTTATAATATATCGCAATTTGTAGTGTATCAATGAAAATACCTTCTCATATAACGTAATATGCAGTGTATCATTGAAAATACCTTATAATATATCGTTATTTGTAGTGTATCATTGAAAATACCTTATAATATAACGTAATATGCAGTGTATCGTTGAAAATACCTTATAATATAACGTAATATGCAGTGTATCATTGAAAATACCTTATAATATAACGTAATATGCAGTGTATCATTGAAAATACCTTCCCATATAACGTAATATGCAGTGTATCATTGAAAATACCTTATAATATAACGTAATATGCAGTGTATCATTGAAAATACCTTATAATATAACGTAATATGCAGTGTATCGTTGAAAATACCTTATAATATATCGCAATTTGTAGTGTATCAATGAAAATACCTTCTCATATAACGTAATATGCAGTGTATCATTGAAAATACCTTATAATATATCGTTATTTGTAGTGTATCATTGAAAATACCTTATAATATAACGTAATATGCAGTGTATCGTTGAAAATACCTTATAATATAACGTAATATGCAGTGTATCATTGGAAATACCTTATAATATATCCTAATTTTTTAGTGTATCATTGAAAATACCTAATAATATAACGTAATATGCAGTGTATCATTGAAAATACCTTAGAATATATGGTAATTCTTGTCTATCAATGAAAATACCATATAATATAACGTAATATGCAGTGCATCATTGAAAATACCTTATAATATAACGTAATAAGCAGTGTATCATTGAAATTACCTTATAATATAACGTAATATGCAGTGTATCATTGAAAATACCTTATAATATAACGTAATATGCAGTGTATCATTGACAATACCTTATAATATATCGTAATTTGTAGTGTATCAATGAAAATACCTTCTCATATAACGTAATATGCAGTGTATCATTGAAAATACCTTATAATATATCGTTATTTGTAGTGTATCTTTAAAAATACCTTATAATATAACGTAATATGCAGTGTATCATTGAAAATACCTTATAATATAACGTAATATGCAGTGTATCATTGAAAATACCTTATAATATAACGTAATATGCAGTGTATCATTGAAAATACCTTATAATATAACGTAATATGCAGTGTATCATTGAAAATACCTTATAATATAACGTAATATGCTGTGTATCATTGAAAATACCTTATAATATAACGTAATATGCAGTGCATCATTGAAAATACCTTATAATATAACGTAATCTGCAGTGTATCATGAAAAATACCTTATAATATAACGTAATAAGCAGTGTATCATTGAAAATACCTTATAATATAACGTAATATGCAGTGTATCATTGAAAATACCTTCCCATATAACGTAATATGCAGTGTATCATTGAAAATACCTTATAATATATCGTTATTTGTAGTGTATCTTTGAAAATACCTTATAATATAACATAATATGCAGTGTATCATTGAAAATACCTTATAATATATAGTAGTTTATCATTGAAAATACCTTATAATATAACTTAATATGCAGTGTATCATTGAAAATACCTTATAGTATAACGTAATATGCAGTGCATCATTGAAAATACCTTATAATATAACGTAATATGCAGTGTATCATGAAAAATACCTTATAATATAACGTAATATGCAGTGTATCATTGAAAATACCTTATAATATAACGTAATATGCAGTGTATCATTGAAAATACCTTCCCATATAACGTAATATGCAGTGTATCATTGAAAATACCTTATAATATAACGTAATATGCAGTGTATCATTGAAAATACCTTATAATATATAGTAGTTTATCATTGAAAATACCTTATAATATAACTTAATATGCAGTGTATCATTGAAAATACCTTATAGTATAACGTAATATGCAGTGCATCATTGAAAATACCTTATAATATAACGTAATATGCAGTGTATCATTGAAAATACCTTATAATATAACGTAATATGCAGTGTATCATTGAAAATACCTTATAATATAACGTAATATGCAGTGTATCATTGAAAATACCTTATAATATAACGTAATATGCAGTGTATCATTGAAAATACCTTATAATATATAGTAGTGTATCATTGAAAATACCTTATAATATATCGTAATTTGTAGTGTATCATTGAAAATACCTTATTGTATAACGTAATATGCAGTGCATCATTGAAAATACCTTATAATATAACGTAATATGCAGTGTATCATTGAAAATACCTTATAATATAACGTAATATGCAGTGTATCATTGGAAATACCTTATAATATATCCTAATTTTTTAGTGTATCATTGAAAATACCTAATAATATAACGTAATATGCAGTGTATCATTGAAAATACCTTAGAATATATGGTAATTCTTGTCTATCAATGAAAATACCTTATAATATAACGTAATATGCAGTGCATCATTGAAAATACCTTATAATATAACGTAATATGCAGTGTATCATTGAAATTACCTTATAATATAACGTAATATGCAGTGTATCATTGAAAATACCTTATAATATAACGTAATATGCAGTGTATCATTGAAAATACCTTATAATATATCGTAATTTGTAGTGTATCAATGAAAATACCTTCTCATATAACGTAATATGCAGTGTATCATTGAAAATACCTTATAATATATCGTTATTTGTAGTGTATCTTTGAAAATACCTTATAATATAACGTAATATGCAGTGTATCATTGAAAATACCTTATAATATATAGTAGTTTATCATTGAAAATACCTTATAATATATCTTAATATGCAGTGTATCATTGAAAATACCTTATGATATACCGTAATATGCAGTGTATCATTGAAAATACCTTATAATATAACTTAATATGCAGTGTATCAATAAAAATACCTTATGATATACCGTAATATGCAGTGTATCATTGAAAATACCTTATAATATAACGTAATATGCAGTGTATCATTGAAAATACCTTATAATATATCGTAATTTTTTAGTGTATCATTGAAAATACCTAATAATATAACGTAATATGCAGTGTATCATTGAAAATACCTTACAATATATGGTAATTCTTGTCTATCAATGAAAATACCTTATAATATAACGTAATATGCAGTGCATCATTGAAAATACCTTATAATATAACGTAATCTGCAGTGTATCATGAAAAATACCTTATAATATAACGTAATAAGCAGTGTATCATTGAAAATACCTTATAATATAACGTAATATGCAGTGTATCATTGAAAATACCTTCCCATATAACGTAATATGCAGTGTATCATTGAAAATACCTTATAATATATCGTTATTTGTAGTGTATCTTTGAAAATACCTTATAATATAACATAATATGCAGTGTATCATTGAAAATACCTTATAATATATAGTAGTTTATCATTGAAAATACCTTATAATATAACTTAATATGCAGTGTATCATTGAAAATACCTTATAGTATAACGTAATATGCAGTGCATCATTGAAAATACCTTATAATATAACGTAATATGCAGTGTATCATGAAAAATACCTTATAATATAACGTAATATGCAGTGTATCATTGAAAATACCTTATAATATAACGTAATATGCAGTGTATCATTGAAAATACCTTCACATATAACGTAATATGCAGTGTATCATTGAAAATACCTTATAATATATCGTTATTTGTAGTGTATCTTTGAAAATACCTTATAATATAACGTAATATGCAGTGTATCATTGAAAATACCTTATAATATATAGTAGTTTATCATTGAAAATACCTTATAATATAACTTAATATGCAGTGTATCATTGAAAATACCTTATAGTATAACGTAATATGCAGTGCATCATTGAAAATACCTTATAATATAACGTAATATGCAGTGTATCATTGAAAATACCTTATAATATAACGTAATATGCAGTGTATCATTGAAAATACCTTATAATATAACGTAATATGCAGTGTATCATTGGAAATACCTTATAATATATCCTAATTTTTTAGTGTATCATTGAAAATACCTAATAATATAACGTAATATGCAGTGTATCATTGAAAATACCTTAGAATATATGGTAATTCTTGTCTATCAATGAAAATACCTTATAATATAACGTAATATGCAGTGCATCATTGAAAATACCTTATAATATAACGTAATATGCAGTGTATCATTGAAATTACCTTATAATATAACGTAATATGCAGTGTATCATTGAAAATACCTTATAATATAACGTAATATGCAGTGTATCATTGAAAATACCTTATAATATATCGTAATTTGTAGTGTATCAATGAAAATACCTTCTCATATAACGTAATATGCAGTGTATCATTGAAAATACCTTATAATATATCGTTATTTGTAGTGTATCTTTAAAAATACCTTATAATATAACGTAATATGCAGTGTATCATTGAAAATACCTTATAATATAACGTAATATGCAGTGTATCATTGAAAATACCTTATAATATAACGTAATATGCAGTGTATCATTGAAAATACCTTATAATATGTAGTAGTTTATCATTGAAAATACCTTATAATATAACGTAATATGCAGTGTATCATTGAAAATACCTTATAATATAACGTAATATGCAGTGTATCATTGAAAATACCTTATAATATAACGTAATATGCAGTGTATCGTTGAAAATACCTTATAATATATCGCAATTTGTAGTGTATCAATGAAAATACCTTCTCATATAACGTAATATGCAGTGTATCATTGAAAATACCTTATAATATATCGTTATTTGTAGTGTATCATTGAAAATACCTTATAATATAACGTAATATGCAGTGTATCGTTGAAAATACCTTATAATATAACGTAATATGCAGTGTATCATTGAAAATACCTTATAATATAACGTAATATGCAGTGTATCATTGAAAATACCTTCCCATATAACGTAATATGCAGTGTATCATTGAAAATACCTTATAATATATCGTAATTTGTAGTGTATCAATGAAAATACCTTCTCATATAACGTAATATGCAGTGTATCATTGAAAATACCTTATAATATATCGTTATTTGTAGTGTATCTTTGAAAATACCTTATAATATAACGTAATATGCAGTGTATCATTGAAAATACCTTATAATATATAGTAGTTTATCATTGAAAATACCTTATAATATAACTTAATATGCAGTGTATCATTGAAAATACCTTATGATATACCGTAATATGCAGTGTATCATTGATAATACCTTATAATATAACTTAATATGCAGTGTATCAATGAAAATACCTTATGATATACCGTAATATGCAGTGTATCATTGAAAATACCTTATAATATAACGTAATATGCAGTGTATCATTGAAAATACCTTCCCATATAACGTAATATGCAGTGTATCATTGAAAATACCTTATAATATATCGTTATTTGTAGTGTATCTTTGAAAATACCTTATAATATAACGTAATATGCAGTGTATCATTGAAAATACCTTATAATATATAGTAGTTTATCATTGAAAATACCTTATAATATAACTTAATATGCAGTGTATCATTGAAAATACCTTATAGTATAACGTAATATGCAGTGCATCATTGAAAATACCTTATAATATAACGTAATATGCAGTGTATCTTTGAAAATACCTTATAATATAACGTAATATGCAGTGTATCATTGAAAATACCTTATAATATATAGTAGTTTATCATTGAAAATACCTTATAATATAACTTAATATGCAGTGTATCATTGAAAATACCTTATGATATACCGTAATATGCAGTGTATCACTGATAATACCTTATAATATAACTTAATATGCAGTGTATCAATGAAAATACCTTATGATATACCGTAATATGCAGTGTATCATTGAAAATACCTTATAATATAACGTAATATGCAGTGTATCATTGAAAATACCTTCCCATATAACGTAATATGCAGTGTATCATTGAAAATACCTTATAATATATCGTTATTTGTAGTGTATCTTTGAAAATACCTTATAATATAACGTAATATGCAGTGTATCATTGAAAATACCTTATAATATATAGTAGTTTATCATTGAAAATACCTTATAATATAACTTAATATGCAGTGTATCATTGAAAATACCTTATAGTATAACGTAATATGCAGTGCATCATTGAAAATACCTTATAATATAACGTAATATGCAGTGTATCATTGAAAATACCTTATAATATAACGTAATATGCAGTGTATCATTGAAAATACCTTATAATATAACGTAATATGCAGTGTATCATTGAAAATACCTTATAATATAACGTAATATGCAGTGTATCATTGAAAATACCTTATAATATATAGTAGTGTATCATTGAAAATACCTTATAATATATCGTAATATGCAGTGTATCATTGAAAATACCTTATAATATAACGTAATATGCAGTGTATCATTGGAAATACCTTATAATATATCCTAATTTTTTAGTGTATCATTGAAAATACCTAATAATATAACGTAATATGCAGTGTATCATTGAAAATACCTTAGAATATATGGTAATTCTTGTCTATCAATGAAAATACCTTATAATATAACGTAATATGCAGTGCATCATTGAAAATACCTTATAATATAACGTAATATGCAGTGTATCATTGAAATTACCTTATAATATAACGTAATATGCAGTGTATCATTGAAAATACCTTATAATATAACGTAATATGCAGTGTATCATTGAAAATACCTTATAATATATCGTAATTTGTAGTGTATCAATGAAAATACCTTCTCATATAACGTAATATGCAGTGTATCATTGAAAATACCTTATAATATATCGTTATTTGTAGTGTATCTTTAAAAATACCTTATAATATAACGTAATATGCAGTGTATCATTGAAAATAACTTATAATATAACGTAATATGCAGTGTATCATTGAAAATACCTTATAATATAACGTAATATGCAGTGTATCATTGAAAATACCTTATAATATGTAGTAGTTTATCATTGAAAATACCTTATAATATAACGTAATATGCTGTGTATCATTGAAAATACCTTATAATATAACGTAATATGCAGTGTATCATTGAAAATACCTTATAATATAACGTAATATGCAGTGTATCGTTGAAAATACCTTATAATATATCGCAATTTGTAGTGTATCAATGAAAATACCTTCTCATATAACGTAATATGCAGTGTATCATTGAAAATACCTTATAATATATCGTTATTTGTAGTGTATCATTGAAAATACCTTATAATATAACGTAATATGCAGTGTATCATTGAAAATACCTTCCCATATAACGTAATATGCAGTGTATCATTGAAAATACCTTATAATATATCGTAATTTGTAGTGTATCAATGAAAATACCTTCTCATATAACGTAATATGCAATGTATCATTGAAAATACCTTATAATATATCGTTATTTGTAGTGTATCTTTGAAAATACCTTATAATATAACGTAATATGCAGTGTATCATTGAAAATACCTTATAATATATAGTAGTTTATCATTGAAAATACCTTATAATATAACTTAATATGCAGTGTATCATTGAAAATACCTTATGATATACCGTAATATGCAGTGTATCATTGATAATACCTTATAATATAACTTAATATGCAGTGTATCAATGAAAATACCTTATGATATACCGTAATATGCAGTGTATCATTGAAAATACCTTATAATATAACGTAATATGCAGTGTATCATTGGAAATACCTTATAATATATCCTAATTTTTTAGTGTATCATTGAAAATACCTAATAATATAACGTAATATGCAGTGTATCATTGAAAATACCTTAGAATATATGGTAATTCTTGTCTATCAATGAAAATACCTTATAATATAACGTAATATGCAGTGCATCATTGAAAATACCTTATAATATAACGTAATATGCAGTGTATCATTGAAAATACCTTATAATATATCGCAATTTGTAGTGTATCAATGAAAATACCTTCTCATATAACGTAATATGCAGTGTATCATTGAAAATACCTTATAATATATCGTTATTTGTAGTGTATCTTTAAAAATACCTTATAATATAACGTAATATGCAGTGTATCATTGAAAATACCTTATAATATAACGTAATATGCAGTGTATCATTGAAAATACCTTATAATATAACGTAATATGCAGTGTATCATTGAAAATACCTTACAATATATGGTAATTCTTGTCTATCAATGAAAATACCTTATAATATAACGTAATATGCAGTGCATCATTGAAAATACCTTATAATATAACGTAATATGCAGTGTATCATGAAAAATACCTTATAATATAACGTAATATGCAGTGTATCATTGAAAATACCTTATAATATAACGTAATATGCAGTGTATCATTGAAAATACCTTCCCATATAACGTAATATGCAGTGTATCATTGAAAATACCTTATAATATATCGTTATTTGTAGTGTATCTTTGAAAATACCTTATAATATAACGTAATATGCAGTGTATCATTGAAAATACCTTATAATATATGGTAATTCTTGTCTATCAATGAAAATACCTTATAATATTACGTAATATGCAGTGCATCATTGAAAATACCTTATAATATAACGTAATATGCAGTGTATCATTGAAAATACCTTAAAATATATAGTAGTTTATCATTGAAAATACCTTATAATATAACTTAATATGCAGTGTATCATTGAAAATACCTTATGATATACCGTAATATGCAGTGTATCATTGAAAATACCTTATAATATAACGTAATATGCAGTGTATCATTGAAAATACCTTATAATATAACGTAATATGCAGTGTATCATTGAAAATACCTTCCCATATAACGTAATATGCAGTGTATCATTGAAAATACCTTATAATATATCGTTATTTGTAGTGTATCTTTGAAAATACCTTATAATATAACGTAATATGCAGTGTATCATTGAAAATACCTTATAATATAACGTAATATGCAGTGTATCATTGGAAATACCTTATAATATATCGTAATTTTTTAGTGTATCATTGAAAATACCTAATAATATAACGTAATATGCAGTGTATCATTGAAAATACCTTAGAATATATGGTAATTCTTGTCTATCAATGAAAATACCTTATAATATAACGTAATATGCAGTGCATCATTGAAAATACCTTATAATATAACGTAATATGCAGTGTATCATTGAAAATACCTTATAATATAACGTAATATGCAGTGCATCATTGAAAATACCTTATAATATAACGTAATATGCAGTGTATCTTTGAAAATACCTTATAATATATCGTTATTTGTAGTGTATCTATGAAAATACCTTATAATATAACGTAATATGCAGTGTATCATTGAAAATACCTTATAATATATAGTAGTTTATCATTGAAAATACCTTATAATATAACTTAATATGCAGTGTATCATTGAAAATACCTTATGATATACCGTAATATGCAGTGTATCATTGATAATACCTTATAATATAACTTAATATGCAGTGTATCAATAAAAATACCTTATGATATACCGTAATATGCAGTGTATCATTGAAAATACCTTATAATATAACGTAATATGCAGTGTATCATTGAAAATACCTTATAATATAACGTAATATGCAGTGCATCATTGAAAATACCTTATAATATAACGTAATATGCAGTGTATCTTTGAAAATACCTTATAATATATCGTTATTTGTAGTGTATCTATGAAAATACCTTATAATATAACGTAATATGCAGTGTATCATTGAAAATACCTTATAATATATAGTAGTTTATCATTGAAAATACCTTATAATATAACTTAATATGCAGTGTATCATTGAAAATACCTTATGATATACCGTAATATGCAGTGTATCATTGATAATACCTTATAATATAACTTAATATGCAGTGTATCAATAAAAATACCTTATGATATACCGTAATATGCAGTGTATCATTGAAAATACCTTATAATATAACGTAATATGCAGTGTATCATTGAAAATACCTAATAATATAACGTAATATGCAGTGTATCATTGAAAATACCTTAGAATATATGGTAATTCTTGTCTATCAATGAAAATACCTTATAATATAACGTAATATGCAGTGCATCATTGAAAATACCTTATAATATAACGTAATATGCAGTGTATCATTGAAAATACCTTATAATATATCGCAATTTGTAGTGTATCAATGAAAATACCTTCTCATATAACGTAATATGCAGTGTATCATTGAAAATACCTTATAATATATCGTTATTTGTAGTGTATCTTTAAAAATACCTTATAATATAACGTAATATGCAGTGTATCATTGAAAATACCTTATAATATAACGTAATATGCAGTGTATCATTGAAAATACCTTATAATATAACGTAATATGCAGTGTATCATTGAAAATACCTTACAATATATGGTAATTCTTGTCTATCAATGAAAATACCTTATAATATAACGTAATATGCAGTGCATCATTGAAAATACCTTATAATATAACGTAATATGCAGTGTATCATGAAAAATACCTTATAATATATAGTAGTTTATCATTGAAAATACCTTATAATATAACTTAATATGCAGTGTATCATTGAAAATACCTTATGATATACCGTAATATGCAGTGTATCATTGATAATACCTTATAATATAACTTAATATGCAGTGTATCAATAAAAATACCTTATGATATACCGTAATATGCAGTGTATCATTGAAAATACCTTATAATATAACGTAATATGCAGTGTATCATTGAAAATACCTTATAATATAACGTAATATGCAGTGCATCATTGAAAATACCTTATAATATAACGTAATATGCAGTGTATCTTTGAAAATACCTTATAATATATCGTTATTTGTAGTGTATCTATGAAAATACCTTATAATATAACGTAATATGCAGTGTATCATTGAAAATACCTTATAATATATAGTAGTTTATCATTGAAAATACCTTATAATATAACTTAATATGCAGTGTATCATTGAAAATACCTTATGATATACCGTAATATGCAGTGTATCATTGATAATACCTTATAATATAACTTAATATGCAGTGTATCAATGAAAATACCTTATGATATACCGTAATATGCAGTGTATCATTGAAAATACCTTATAATATAACGTAATATGCAGTGTATCATTGAAAATACCTAATAATATAACGTAATATGCAGTGTATCATTGAAAATACCTTAGAATATATGGTAATTCTTGTCTATCAATGAAAATACCTTATAATATAACGTAATATGCAGTGCATCATTGAAAATACCTTATAATATAACGTAATATGCAGTGTATCATTGAAAATACCTTATAATATATCGCAATTTGTAGTGTATCAATGAAAATACCTTCTCATATAACGTAATATGCAGTGTATCATTGAAAATACCTTATAATATATCGTTATTTGTAGTGTATCTTTAAAAATACCTTATAATATAACGTAATATGCAGTGTATCATTGAAAATACCTTATAATATAACGTAATATGCAGTGTATCATTGAAAATACCTTATAATATAACGTAATATGCAGTGTATCATTGAAAATACCTTACAATATATGGTAATTCTTGTCTATCAATGAAAATACCTTATAATATAACGTAATATGCAGTGCATCATTGAAAATACCTTATAATATAACGTAATATGCAGTGTATCATGAAAAATACCTTATAATATAACGTAATATGCAGTGTATCATTGAAAATACCTTATAAAATAACGTAATATGCAGTGTATCATTGAAAATACCTTCCCATATAACGTAATATGCAGTGTATCATTGAAAATACCTTATAATATATCGTTATTTGTAGTGTATCTTTGAAAATACCTTATAATATAACGTAATATGCAGTGTATCATTGAAAATACCTTATAATATATGGTAATTCTTGTCTATCAATGAAAATACCTTATAATATTACGTAATATGCAGTGCATCATTGAAAATACCTTATAATATAACGTAATATGCAGTGTATCATTGAAAATACCTTATAATATATAGTAGTTTATCATTGAAAATACCTTATAATATAACTTAATATGCAGTGTATCATTGAAAATACCTTATGATATACCGTAATATGCAGTGTATCATTGAAAATACCTTATAATATAACGTAATATGCAGTGTATCATTGAAAATACCTTATAATATAACGTAATATGCAGTGTATCATTGAAAATACCTTCCCATATAACGTAATATGCAGTGTATCATTGAAAATACCTTATAATATATCGTTATTTGTAGTGTATCTTTGAAAATACATTATAATATAACGTAATATGCAGTGTATCATTGAAAATACCTTATAATATAACGTAATATGCAGTGTATCATTGGAAATACCTTATAATATATCGTAATTTTTTAGTGTATCATTGAAAATACCTAATAATAATATAACGTAATATGCAGTGTATCATTGAAAATACCTTAGAATATATGGTAATTCTTGTCTATCAATGAAAATACCTTATAATATAACGTAATATGCAGTGCATCATTGAAAATACCTTATAATATAACGTAATATGCAGTGTATCATTGAAAATACCTTATAATATAACGTAATATGCAGTGCATCATTGTAAATACCTTATAATATAACGTAATATGCAGTGTATCTTTGAAAATACCTTATAATATATCGTTATTTGTAGTGTATCTATGAAAATACCTTATAATATAACGTAATATGCAGTGTATCATTGAAAATACCTTATAATATATAGTAGTTTATCATTGAAAATACCTTATAATATAACTTAATATGCAGTGTATCATTGAAAATACCTTATGATATACCGTAATATGCAGTGTATCATTGATAATACCTTATAATATAACTTAATATGCAGTGTATCAATAAAAATACCTTATGATATACCGTAATATGCAGTGTATCATTGAAAATACCTTATAATATAACGTAATATGCAGTGTATCATTGAAAATACCTAATAATATAACGTAATATGCAGTGTATCATTGAAAATACCTTACAATATATGGTAATTCTTGTCTATCAATGAAAATACCTTATAATATAACGTAATATGCAGTGCATCATTGAAAATACCTTATAATATAACGTAATAAGCAGTGTATCATTGAAATTACCTTATAATATAACGTAATATGCAGTGTATCATTGAAAATACCTTATAATATAACGTAATATGCAGTGTATCATTGAAAATACCTTATAATATATCGTAATTTGTAGTGTATCAATGAAAATACCTTCTCATATAACGTAACATGCAGTGTATCATTGAAAATACCTTATAATATATCGTTATTTGTAGTGTATCTTTGAAAATACCTTATAATATAACGTAATATGCAGTGTATCATTGGAAATACCTTATAATATATCGTAATTTTTTAGTGTATCATTGAAAATACCTAATAATATAACGTAATATGCAGTGTATCATTGAAAATACCTTAGAATATATGGTAATTCTTGTCTTTTAATGAAAATACCTTATAATATAACGTAATATGCAGTGTATCATTGAAAATACCTTATAATATAACGTAATATGCAGTGTATCATTGAAAATACCTTATAATATAACGTAATATGCAGTGTATCATTGAAAATACCTTCCCATATAACGTAATATGCAGTGTATCATTGAAAATACCTTATAATATATCGTAATTTGTAGTGTATCAATGAAAATACCTTCTCATATAACGTAATATGCAGTGTATCATTGAAAATACCTTATAATATATCGTTATTTGTAGTGTATCTTTAAAAATACCTTATAATATAACGTAATATGCAGTGTATCATTGAAAATACCTTATAATATATAGTAGTTTATCATTGAAAATACCTTATAATATAACTTAATATGCAGTGTATCATTGAAAATACCTTATAGTATAACGTAATATGCAGTGCATCATTGAAAATACCTTATAATATAACGTAATATGCAGTGTATCGTTGAAAATACCTTATAATATATCGTTATTTGTAGTGTATCTTTGAAAATACCTTATAATATAACGTAATATGCAGTGTATCATTGAAAATACCTTCCCATATAACGTAATATGCAGTGTATCATTGAAAATACCTTCCCATATAACGTAATATGCAGTGTATCATTGAAAATACCTTATAATATATCGTTATTTGTAGTGTATCTTTGAAAATACCTTATAATATAACGTAATATGCAGTGTATCATTGAAAATACCTTATAATATATGGTAATTCTTGTCTATCAATGAAAATACCTTATAATATTACGTAATATGCAGTGCATCATTGAAAATACCTTATAATATAACGTAATATGCAGTGTATCATTGAAAATACCTTATAATATATAGTAGTTTATCATTGAAAATACCTTATAATATAACTTAATATGCAGTGTATCATTGAAAATACCTTATGATATACCGTAATATGCAGTGTATCATTGAAAATACCTTATAATATAACGTAATATGCAGTGTATCATTGAAAATACCTTATAATATAACGTAATATGCAGTGTATCATTGAAAATACCTTCCCATATAACGTAATATGCAGTGTATCATTGAAAATACCTTATAATATATCGTTATTTGTAGTGTATCTTTGAAAATACATTATAATATAACGTAATATGCAGTGTATCATTGAAAATACCTTATAATATAACGTAATATGCAGTGTATCATTGAAAATACCTTATAATATATCGTAATTTTTTAGTGTATCATTGAAAATACCTAATAATATAACGTAATATGCAGTGTATCATTGAAAATACCTTAGAATATATGGTAATTCTTGTCTATCAATGAAAATACCTTATAATATAACGTAATATGCAGTGCATCATTGAAAATACCTTATAATATAACGTAATATGCAGTGTATCATTGAAAATACCTTATAATATAACGTAATATGCAGTGCATCATTGAAAATACCTTATAATATAACGTAATATGCAGTGTATCTTTGAAAATACCTTATAATATATCGTTATTTGTAGTGTATCTATGAAAATACCTTATAATATAACGTAATATGCAGTGTATCATTGAAAATACCTTATAATATATAGTAGTTTATCATTGAAAATACCTTATAATATAACTTAATATGCAGTGTATCATTGAAAATACCTTATGATATACCGTAATATGCAGTGTATCATTGATAATACCTTATAATATAACTTAATATGCAGTGTATCAATAAAAATACCTTATGATATAACGTAATATGCAGTGTATCATTGAAAATACCTTATAATATAACGTAATATGCAGTGTATCATTGAAAATACCTAATAATATAACGTAATATGCAGTGTATCATTGAAAATACCTTACAATATATGGTAATTCTTGTCTATCAATGAAAATACCTTATAATATAACGTAATATGCAGTGCATCATTGAAAATACCTTATAATATAACGTAATAAGCAGTGTATCATTGAAATTACCTTATAATATAACGTAATATGCAGTGTATCATTGAAAATACCTTATAATATAACGTAATATGCAGTGTATCATTGAAAATACCTTATAATATATCGTAATTTGTAGTGTATCAATGAAAATACCTTCTCATATAACGTAACATGCAGTGTATCATTGAAAATACCTTATAATATATCGTTATTTGTAGTGTATCTTTGAAAATACCTTATAATATAACGTAATATGCAGTGTATCATTGGAAATACCTTATAATATATCGTAATTTTTTAGTGTATCATTGAAAATACCTAATAATATAACGTAATATGCAGTGTATCATTGAAAATACCTTAGAATATATGGTAATTCTTGTCTTTTAATGAAAATACCTTATAATATAACGTAATATGCAGTGTATCATTGAAAATACCTTATAATTTAACGTAATATGCAGTGTATCATTGAAAATACCTTATAATATAACGTAATATGCAGTGTATCATTGAAAATACCTTCCCATATAACGTAATATGCAGTGTATCATTGAAAATACCTTATAATATATCGTAATTTGTAGTGTATCAATGAAAATACCTTCTCATATAACGTAATATGCAGTGTATCATTGAAAATACCTTATAATATATCGTTATTTGTAGTGTATCTTTAAAAATACCTTATAATATAACGTAATATGCAGTGTATCATTGAAAATACCTTATAATATATAGTAGTTTATCATTGAAAATACCTTATAATATAACTTAATATGCAGTGTATCATTGAAAATACCTTATAATATAACGTAATATGCAGTGTATCATTGAAAATACCTTATAATATAACGTAATATGCAGTGTATCGTTGAAAATACCTTATAATATATCGTTATTTGTAGTGTATCTTTGAAAATACCTTATAATATAACGTAATATGCAGTGTATCATTGAAAATACCTTATAATATATAGTAGTTTATCATTGAAAATACCTTATAATATAACTTAATATGCAGTGTATCATTGAAAATACCTTATGATATACCGTAATATGCAGTGTATCATTGAAAATACCTTATAATATAACGTAATATGCAGTGTATCATTGGAAATACCTTATAATATATCGTAATTTTTTAGTGTATCATTGAAAATACCTAATAATATAACGTAATATGCAGTGTATCATTGAAAATACCTTACAATATATGGTAATTCTTGTCTATCAATGAAAATACCTTATAATATAACGTAATATGCAGTGCATCATTGAAAATACCTTATAATATAACGTAATATGCAGTGTATCATGAAAAATACCTTATAATATAACGTAATATGCAGTGTATCATTGAAAATACCTTATAATATAACGTAATATGCAGTGTATCATTGAAAATACCTTATAATATATCGTAATTTTTTAGTGTATCATTGAAAATACCTAATAATATAACGTAATATGCAGTGTATCATTGAAAATACCTTACAATATATGGTAATTCTTGTCTATCAATGAAAATACCTTATAATATAACGTAATATGCAGTGCATCATTGAAAATACCTTATAATATAACGTAATATGCAGTGTATCATGAAAAATACCTTATAATATAACGTAATATGCAGTGTATCGTTGAAAATACCTTATAATATATCGTTATTTGTAGTGTATCTATGAAAATACCTTATAATATAACGTAATATGCAGTGTATCATTGAAAATACCTTATAATATATAGTAGTTTATCATTGAAAATACCTTATAATATAACTTAATATGCAGTGTATCATTGAAAATACCTTATGATATACCGTAATATGCAGTGTATCATTGATAATACCTTATAATGTAACTTAATATGCAGTGTATCAATAAAAATACCTTATGATATACCGTAATATGCAGTGTATCATTGAAAATACCTTATAATATAACGTAATATGCAGTGTATCATTGAAAATACCTTATAATATATCGTAATTTTTTAGTGTATCATTGAAAATACCTAATAATATAACGTAATATGCAGTGTATCATTGAAAATACCTTACAATATATGGTAATTCTTGTCTATCAATGAAAATACCTTATAATATAACGTAATATGCAGTGCATCATTGAAAATACCTTATAATATAACGTAATATGCAGTGTATCATGAAAAATACCTTATAATATAACGTAATATGCAGTGTATCATTGAAAATACCTTATAATATAACGTAATATGCAGTGTATCATTGAAAATACCTTCCCATATAACGTAATATGCAGTGTATCATTGAAAATACCTTATAATATAACGTAATATGCAGTGCATCATTGAAAATACCTTATAATATAACGTAATATGCAGTGTATCATTGAAAATACCTTATAATATATCGTAATTTGTAGTGTATCAATGAAAATACCTTCTCATATAACGTAACATGCAGTGTATCATTGAAAATACCTTATAATATATCGTTATTTGTAGTGTATCTTTGAAAATACCTTATAATATAACGTAATATGCAGTGTATCATTGGAAATACCTTATAATATATCGTAATTTTTTAGTGTATCATTGAAAATACCTAATAATATAACGTAATATGCAGTGTATCATTGAAAATACCTTAGAATATATGGTAATTCTTGTCTTTTAATGAAAATACCTTATAATATAACGTAATATGCAGTGTATCATTGAAAATACCTTATAATTTAACGTAATATGCAGTGTATCATTGAAAATACCTTATAATATAACGTAATATGCAGTGTATCATTGAAAATACCTTCCCATATAACGTAATATGCAGTGTATCATTGAAAATACCTTATAATATATCGTAATTTGTAGTGTATCAATGAAAATACCTTCTTATATAACGTAATATGCAGTGTATCATTGAAAATACCTTATAATATATCGTTATTTGTAGTGTATCTTTAAAAATACCTTATAATATAACGTAATATGCAGTGTATCATTGAAAATACCTTATAATATATAGTAGTTTATCATTGAAAATACCTTATAATATAACTTAATATGCAGTGTATCATTGAAAATACCTTATAGTATAACGTAATATGCAGTGCATCATTGAAAATACCTTATAATATAACGTAATATGCAGTGTATCGTTGAAAATACCTTATAATATATCGTTATTTGTAGTGTATCTTTGAAAATACCTTATAATATAACGTAATATGCAGTGTATCATTGAAAATACCTTATAATATATAGTAGTTTATCATTGAAAATACCTTATAATATAACTTAATATGCAGTGTATCATTGAAAATACCTTATGATATACCGTAATATGCAGTGTATCATTGATAATACCTTATAATATAACTTAATATGCAGTGTATCAATAAAAATACCTTATGATATACCGTAATATGCAGTGTATCATTGAAAATACCTTATAATATAACGTAATATGCAGTGTATCATGAAAAATACCTTATAATATAACGTAATATGCAGTGTATCATTGAAAATACCTTATAATATAACGTAATATGCAGTGTATCATTGAAAATACCTTATAATATAACGTAATATGCAGTGTATCATTGAAAATACCTTATAATATATCGTAATTTTTTAGTGTATCATTGAAAATACCTAATAATATAACGTAATATGCAGTGTATCATTGAAAATACCTTACAATATATGGAAATTCTTGTCTATCAATGAAAATACCTTATAATATAACGTAATATGCAGTGTATCATTGAAAATACCTTATAATTTAACGTAATATGCAGTGTATCATTGAAAATACCTTATAATATGACGTAATATGCAGTGTATCATTGAAAATACCTTCCCATATAACGTAATATGCAGTGTATCATTGAAAATACCTTATAATATATCGTAATTTGTAGTGTATCAATGAAAATACCTTCTCATATAACGTAATATGCAGTGTATCATTGAAAATACCTTATAATATATCGTTATTTGTAGTGTATCTTTACAAATACCTTATAATATAACGTAATATGCAGTGTATCATTGAAAATACCTTATAATATATAGTAGTTTATCATTGAAAATACCTTATAATATAACTTAATATGCAGTGTATCATTGAAAATACCTTATAGTATAACGTAATATGCAGTGCATCATTTAAAATACCTTTTAATATAACGTAATATGCAGTGTATCGTTGAAAATACCTTATAATATATCGTTATTTGTAGTGTATCTTTGAAAATACCTTATAATATAACGTAATATGCAGTGTATCATTGAAAATACCTTATAATATATAGTAGTTTATCATTGAAAATACCTTATAATATAACTTAATATGCAGTGTATCATTGAAAATACCTTATGATATACCGTAATATGCAGTGTATCATTGAAAATACCTTATAATATAACGTAATATGCAGTGTATCATTGAAAATACCTTATAATATATCGTAATTTTTTAGTGTATCATTGAAAGTACCTAATAATATAACGTAATATGCAGTGTATCATTGAAAATACCTTACAATATATGGTAATTCTTGTCTATCAATGAAAATACCTTATAATATAACGTAATATGCAGTGCATCATTGAAAATACCTTATAATATAACGTAATATGCAGTGTATCATGAAAAATACCTTATAATATAACGTAATATGCAGTGTATCATTGAAAATACCTTATAAAATAACGTAATATGCAGTGTATCATTGAAAATACCTTATAATATATCGTAATTTTTTAGTGTATCATTGAAAATACCTAATAATATAACGTAATATGCAGTGTATCATTGAAAATACCTTACAATATATGGTAATTCTTGTCTATCAATGAAAATACCTTATAATATAACGTAATATGCAGTGCATCATTGAAAATACCTTATAATATAACGTAATATGCAGTGTATCATGAAAAATACCTTATAATATAACGTAATATGCAGTGTATCATTGAAAATACCTTATAATATAACGTAATATGCAGTGTATCATTGAAAATACCTTCTCATATAACGTAATATGCAGTGTATCATTGAAAATACCTTATAATATATCGTTATTTGTAGTGTATCTTTGAAAATACCTTATAATATAACGTAATATGCAGTGTATCATTGAAAATACCTTATAATATAACGTAATATGCAGTGTATCATTGAAAATACCTTATAATATAACGTAATATGCAGTGTATCAATGAAAATACCTTCTCATATAACGTAACATGCAGTGTATCATTGAAAATACCTTATAATATATCGTTATTTGTAGTGTATCTTTGAAAATACCTTATAATATAACGTAATATGCAGTGTATCATTGGAAATACCTTATAATATATCGTAATTTTTTAGTGTATCATTGAAAATACCTAATAATATAACGTAATATGCAGTGTATCATTGAAAATACCTTAGAATATATGGTAATTCTTGTCTTTTAATGAAAATACCTTATAATATAACGTAATATGCAGAGCATCATTGAAAATACCTTATAATATAACGTAATATGCAGTGTATCATTGAAAATACCTTATAATATAACGTAATATGCAGTGTATCATTGAAAATACCTTATAATTTAACGTAATATGCAGTGTATCATTGAAAATACCTTATAATATAACGTAATATGCAGTGTATCATTGAAAATACCTTCCCATATAACGTAATATGCAGTGTATCATTGAAAATACCTTATAATATATCGTAATTTGTAGTGTATCAATGAAAATACCTTCTCATATAACGTAATATGCAGTGTATCATTGAAAATACCTTATAATATATCGTTATTTGTAGTGTATCTTTAAAAATACCTTATAATATAACGTAATATGCAGTGTATCATTGAAAATACCTTATAATATATAGTAGTTTATCATTGAAAATACCTTATAATATAACTTAATATGCAGTGTATCATTGAAAATACCTTATAGTATAACGTAATATGCAGTGTATCATTGAAAATACCTTATAATATAACGTAATATGCAGTGTATCGTTGAAAATACCTTATAATATATCGTTATTTGTAGTGTATCTTTGAAAATACCTTATAATATAACGTAATATGCAGTGTATCATTGAAAATACCTTATAATATATAGTAGTTTATCATTGAAAATACCTTATAATATAACTTAATATGCAGTGTATCATTGAAAATACCTTATGATATACCGTAATATGCAGTGTATCATTGAAAATACCTTATAATATAACGTAATATGCAGTGTATCATTGAAAATACCTTATAATATATCGTAATTTTTTAGTGTATCATTGAAAATACCTAATAATATAACGTAATATGCAGTGTATCATTGAAAATACCTTATAATATAACGTAATATGCAGTGTATCATGAAAAATACCTTATAATATAACGTAATATGCAGTGTATCATTGAAAATACCTTATAAAATAACGTAATATGCAGTGTATCATTGAAAATACCTTATAATATATCGTAATTTTTTAGTGTATCATTGAAAATACCTAATAATATAACGTAATATGCAGTGTATCACTGAAAATACCTTACAATATATGGTAATTCTTGTCTATCAATGAAAATACCTTATAATATAACGTAATATGCAGTGCATCATTGAAAATACCTTATAATATAACGTAATATGCAGTGTATCATGAAAAATACCTTATAATATAACGTAATATGCAGTGTATCATTGAAAATACCTTATAATATAACGTAATATGCAGTGTATCATTGAAAATACCTTCCCATATAACGTAATATGCAGTGTATCATTGAAAATACCTTATAATATATCGTTATTTGTAGTGTATCTTTGAAAATACCTTATAATATAACGTAATATGCAGTGTATCATTGAAAATACCTTATAATATAACGTAATATGCAGTGTATCATTGAAAATACCTTATAATATAACGTAATATGCAGTGTATCATTGGAAATACCTTATAATATATCGTAATTTTTTAGTGTATCATTGAAAATACCTAATAATATAACGTAATATGCAGTGTATCATTGAAAATACCTTAGAATATATGGTAATTTTGTCTATCAATGAAAATACCTTATAATATAACGTAATATGCAGTGCATCATTGAAAATACCTTATAATATAACGTAATATGCAGTGTATCATTGAAAATACCTTATAATATATCGTAATTTTTTAGTGTATCATTGAAAATACCTAATAATATAACGTAATATGCAGTGTATCATTGAAAATACCTTACAATATATGGTAATTCTTGTCTATCAATGAAAATACCTTATAATATAACGTAATATGCAGTGCATCATTGAAAATACCTTATAATATAACGTAATAAGCAGTGTATCATTGAAATTACCTTATAATATAACGTAATATGCAGTGTATCATTGAAAATACCTTATAATATAACGTAATATGCAGTGTATCATTGAAAATACCTTATAATATATCGTAATTTGTAGTGTATCAATGAAAATACCTTCTCATATAACGTAACATGCAGTGTATCATTGAAAATACCTTATAATATATCGTTATTTGTAGTGTATCTTTGAAAATACCTTATAATATAACGTAATATGCAGTGTATCATTGGAAATACCTTATAATATATCGTAATTTTTTAGTGTATCATTGAAAATACCTAATAATATAACGTAATATGCAGTGTATCATTGAAAATACCTTAGAATATATGGTAATTCTTGTCTTTTAATGAAAATACCTTATAATATAACGTAATATGCAGTGTATCATTGAAAATACCTTATAATATAACGTAATATGCAGTGTATCATTGAAAATACCTTATAATATAACGTAATATGCAGTGTATCATTGAAAATACCTTCCCATATAACGTAATATGCAGTGTATCATTGAAAATACCTTATAGTATAACGTAATATGCAGTGCATCATTGAAAATACCTTATAATATAACGTAATATGCAGTGTATCGTTGAAAATACCTTATAATATATCGTTATTTGTAGTGTATCTTTGAAAATACCTTATAATATAACGTAATATGCAGTGTATCATTGAAAATACCTTATAATATATAGTAGTTTATCATTGAAAATACCTTATAATATAACTTAATATGCAGTGTATCATTGAAAATACCTTATGATATACCGTAATATGCAGTGTATCATTGAAAATACCTTATAATATAACGTAATATGCAGTGTATCATTGAAAATACCTTATAATATATCGTAATTTTTTAGTGTATCATTGAAAATACCTAATAATATAACGTAATATGCAGTGTATCATTGAAAATACCTTACAATATATGGTAATTCTTGTCTATCAATGAAAATACCTTATAATATAACGTAATATGCAGTGCATCATTGAAAATACCTTATAATATAACGTAATATGCAGTGTATCATGAAAAATACCTTATAATATAACGTAATATGCAGTGTATCATTGAAAATACCTTATAAAATAACGTAATATGCAGTGTATCATTGAAAATACCTTATAATATATCGTAATTTTTTAGTGTATCATTGAAAATACCTAATAATATAACGTAATATGCAGTGTATCATTGAAAATACCTTACAATATATGGTAATTCTTGTCTATCAATGAAAATACCTTATAATATAACGTAATATGCAGTGTATCATTGAAAATACCTTATAATATAACGTAATATGCAGTGTATCATGAAAAATACCTTATAATATAACGTAATATGCAGTGTATCATTGAAAATACCTTATAATATAACGTAATATGCAGTGTATCATTGAAAATACCTTCCCATATAACGTAATATGCAGTGTATCATTGAAAATACCTTATAATATATCGTTATTTGTAGTGTATCTTTGAAAATACCTTATAATATAACGTAATATGCAGTGTATCATTGGAAATACCTTATAATATAACGTAATATGCAGTGTATCATTGAAATTACCTTATAATATATAGCAGTTTATCATTGTTAATACCTTATAATATAACGTAATATGCTGTGTATCATTGAAAATACCTTATAATATAACGTAATATGCAGTGTATCATTGAAAATACCTTATAATATAACGTAATATGCAGTGTATCGTTGAAAATACCTTATAATACATCGCAATTTGTAGTGTATCAATGAAAATACCTTCACATATAACGTAATATGCAGTGTATCATTGAAAATACCTTATAATATATCGTTATTTGTAGTGTATCATTGAAAATACCTTATAATATAACGTAATATGCAGTGTATCATTGGAAATACCTTATAATATATCCTAATTTTTTAGTGTATCATTGAAAATACCTAATAATATAACGTAATATGCAGTGTATCATTGAAAATACCTTAGAATATATGGTAATTCTTGTCTATCAATGAAAATACCTTATAATATAACGTAATATGCAGTGCATCATTGAAAATACCTTATAATATAACGTAATAAGCAGTGTATCATTGAAATTACCTTATAATATAACGTAATATGCAGTGTATCATTGAAAATACCTTATAATATGTAGTAGTTTATCATTGAAAATACCTTATAATATAACGTAATATGCTGTGTATCATTGAAAATACCTTATAATATAACGTAATATGCAGTGTATCATTGAAAATACCTTATAATATAACGTAATATGCAGTGTATCGTTGAAAATACCTTATAATATATCGCAATTTGTAGTGTATCAATGAAAATACCTTCTCATATAACGTAATATGCAGTGTATCATTGAAAATACCTTATAATATATCGTTATTTGTAGTGTATCATTGAAAATACCTTATAATATAACGTAATATGCAGTGTATCGTTGAAAATACCTTATAATATAACGTAATATGCAGTGTATCATTGGAAATACCTTATAATATATCCTAATTTTTTAGTGTAATCATTGAAAATACCTAATAATATAACGTAATATGCAGTGTATCATTGAAAATACCTTAGAATATATGGTAATTCTTGTCTATCAATGAAAATACCTTATAATATAACGTAATATGCAGTGCATCATTGAAAATACCTTATAATATAACGTAATAAGCAGTGTATCATTGAAATTACCTTATAATATAACGTAATATGCAGTGTATCATTGAAAATACCTTATAATATAACGTAATATGCAGTGTATCATTGAAAATACCTTATAATATATCGTAATTTGTAGTGTATCAATGAAAATACCTTCTCATATAACGTAACATGCAGTGTATCATTGAAAATACCTTATAATATATCGTTATTTGTAGTGTATCTTTGAAAATACCTTATAATATAACGTAATATGCAGTGTATCATTGGAAATACCTTATAATATATCGTAATTTTTTAGTGTATCATTGAAAATACCTAATAATATAACGTAATATGCAGTGTATCATTGAAAATACCTTAGAATATATGGTAATTCTTGTCTTTTAATGAAAATACCTTATAATATAACGTAATATGCAGTGTATCATTGAAAATACCTTATAATTTAACGTAATATGCAGTGTATCATTGAAAATACCTTATAATATAACGTAATATGCAGTGTATCATTGAAAATACCTTCCCATATAACGTAATATGCAGTGTATCATTGAAAATACCTTATAGTATAACGTAATATGCAGTGCATCATTGAAAATACCTTATAATATAACGTAATATGCAGTGTATCGTTGAAAATACCTTATAATATATCGTTATTTGTAGTGTATCATTGAAAATACCTTATGATATACCGTAATATGCAGTGTATCATTGAAAATACCTTATAATATAACGTAATATGCAGTGTATCATTGAAAATACCTAATAATATAACGTAATATGCAGTGTATCATTGAAAATACCTTACAATATATGGTAATTCTTGTCTATCAATGAAAATACCTTATAATATAACGTAATATGCAGTGCATCATTGAAAATACCTTATAATATAACGTAATATGCAGTGTATCATGAAAAATACCTTATAATATAACGTAATATGCAGTGTATCATTGAAAATACCTTATAATATAACGTAATATGCAGTGTATCATTGAAAATACCTTCCCATATAACGTAATATGCAGTGTATCATTGAAAATACCTTATAATATATCGTTATTTGTAGTGTATCTTTGAAAATACCTTATAATATAACGTAATATGCAGTGTATCATTGAAAATACCTTATAATATAACGTAATATGCAGTGTATCATTGAAAATACCTTATAATATATAGCAGTTTATCATTGTTAATACCTTATAATATAACGTAATATGCTGTGTATCATTGAAAATACCTTATAATATAACGTAATATGCAGTGTATCATTGAAAATACCTTATAATATAACGTAATATGCAGTGTATCGTTGAAAATACCTTATAATACATCGCAATTTGTAGTGTATCAATGAAAATACCTTCACATATAACGTAATATGCAGTGTATCATTGAAAATACCTTATAATATATCGTAATTTGTAGTGTATCATTGAAAATACCTTATAATATAACGTAATATGCAGTGTATCATTGAAAATACCTTATAATATATCCTAATTTTTTAGTGTATCATTGAAAATACCTAATAATATAACGTAATATGCAGTGTATCATTGAAAATACCTTAGAATATATGGTAATTCTTGTCTATCAATGAAAATACCTTATAATATAACGTAATATGCAGTGCATCATTGAAAATACCTTATAATATAACGTAATAAGCAGTGTATCATTGAAATTACCTTATAATATAACGTAATATGCAGTGTATCATTGAAAATACCTTATAATATAACGTAATATGCAGTGTATCATTGAAAATACCTTATAATATATCGTAATTTGTAGTGTATCAATGAAAATACCTTCTCATATAACGTAATATGCAGTGTATCATTGAAAATACCTTATAATATATCGTTATTTGTAGTGTATCTTTAAAAATACCTTATAATATAACGTAATATGCAGTGTATCATTGAAAATACCTTATAATATAACGTAATATGCAGTGTATCATTGAAAATACCTTATAATATAACGTAATATGCAGTGTATCATTGAAAATACCTTATAATATGTAGTAGTTTATCATTGAAAATACCTTATAATATAACGTAATATGCTGTGTATCATTGAAAATACCTTATAATATAACGTAATATGCAGTGTATCATTGAAAATACCTTATAATATAACGTAATATGCAGTGTATCGTTGAAAATACCTTATAATATATCGCAATTTGTAGTGTATCAATGAAAATACCTTCTCATATAACGTAATATGCAGTGTATCATTGAAAATACCTTATAATATATCGTTATTTGTAGTGTATCATTGAAAATACATTATAATATAACGTAATATGCAGTGTATCGTTGAAAATACCTTATAATATAACGTAATATGCAGTGTATCATTGGAAATACCTTATAATATATCCTAATTTTTTAGTGTATCATTGAAAATACCTAATAATATAACGTAATATGCAGTGTATCATTGAAAATACCTTAGAATATATGGTAATTCTTGTCTATCAATGAAAATACCTTATAATATAACGTAATATGCAGTGCATCATTGAAAATACCTTATAATATAACGTAATATGCAGTGTATCATTGAAATTACCTTATAATATAACGTAATATGCAGTGTATCATTGAAAATACCTTATAATATAACGTAATATGCAGTGTATCATTGAAAATACCTTCCCATATAACGTAATATGCAGTGTATCATTGAAAATACCTTATAATATATCGTTATTTGTAGTGTATCTTTGAAAATACCTTATAATATAACGTAATATGCAGTGTATCATTGAAAATACCTTATAATATAACGTAATATGCAGTGTATCATTGAAATTACCTTATAATATATAGCAGTTTATCATTGTTAATACCTTATAATATAACGTAATATGCAATGTATCATTGAAAATACCTTATAATATAACGTAATATGCAGTGTATCATTGAAAATACCTTATAATATAACGTAATATGCAGTGTATCGTTGAAAATACCTTATAATATATCGCAATTTGTAGTGTATCAATGAAAATACCTTCACATATAACGTAATATGCAGTGTATCATTGAAAATACCTTATAATATATCGTTATTTGTAGTGTATCATTGAAAATACCTTATAATATAACGTAATATGCAGTGTATCATTGGAAATACCTTATAATATATCCTAATTTTTTAGTGTATCATTGAAAATACCTAATAATATAACGTAATATGCAGTGTATCATTGAAAATACCTTAGAATATATGGTAATTCTTGTCTATCAATGAAAATACCTTATAATATAACGTAATATGCAGTGCATCATTGAAAATACCTTATAATATAACGTAATATGCAGTGTATCATTGAAATTACCTTATAATATAACGTAATATGCAGTGTATCATTGAAAATACCTTATAATATAACGTAATATGCAGTGTATCATTGAAAATACCTTATAATATATCGTAATTTGTAGTGTATCAATGAAAATACCTTCTCATATAACGTAATATGCAGTGTATCATTGAAAATACCTTATAATATATCGTTATTTGTAGTGTATCTTTAAAAATACCTTATAATATAACGTAATATGCAGTGTATCATTGAAAATACCTTATAATATAACGTAATATGCAGTGTATCATTGAAAATACCTTATAATATAACGTAATATGCAGTGTATCATTGAAATTACCTTATAATATAACGTAATATGCAGTGTATCATTGAAAATACCTTATAATATAACGTAATATACAGTGTATCATTGAAAATACCTTATAATATATCGTAATTTGTAGTGTATCAATGAAAATACCTTCTCATATAACGTAATATGCAGTGTATCATTGAAAAATACCTTATAATATATCGTTATTTGTAGTGTATCATTGAAAATACCTTATAATATAACGTAATATGCAGTGTATCGTTGAAAATACCTTATAATATAACGTAATATGCAGTGTATCATTGAAAATACCTTATAATATAACGTAATATGCAGTGTATCATTGAAAATACCTTATAATATGTAGTAGTTTATCATTGAAAATACCTTATAATATAACGTAATATGCTGTGTATCATTGAAAATACCTTATAATATAACGTAATATGCAGTGTATCATTGAAAATACCTTATAATATAACGTAATATGCAGTGTATCGTTGAAAATACCTTATAATATATCGCAATTTGTAGTGTATCAATGAAAATACCTTCTCATATAACGTAATATGCAGTGTATCATTGAAAATACCTTATAATATATCGTTATTTGTAGTGTATCATTGAAAATACCTTATAATATAACGTAATATGCAGTGTATCGTTGAAAATACCTTATAATATAACGTAATATGCAGTGTATCATTGAAAATACCTTATAATATAACGTAATATGCAGTGTATCATTGAAAATACCTTCCCATATAACGTAATATGCAGTGTATCATTGAAAATACCTTAGAATATATGGTAATTCTTGTCTATCAATGAAAATACCTTATAATATAACGTAATATGCAGTGCATCATTGAAAATACCTTATAATATAACGTAATATGCAGTGTATCATTGAAATTACCTTATAATATAACGTAATATGCAGTGTATCATTGAAAATACCTTATAATATAACGTAATATGCAGTGTATCATTGAAAATACCTTATAATATATCGTAATTTGTAGTGTATCAATGAAAATACCTTCTCATATAACGTAATATGCAGTGTATCATTGAAAATACCTTATAATATATCGTTATTTGTAGTGTATCTTTAAAAATACCTTATAATATAACGTAATATGCAGTGTATCATTGAAAATACCTTATAATATAACGTAATATGCAGTGTATCATTGAAAATACCTTATAATATAACGTAATATGCAGTGTATCATTGAAAATACCTTATAATATGTAGTAGTTTATCATTGAAAATACCTTATAATATAACGTAATATGCTGTGTATCATTGAAAATACCTTATAATATAACGTAATATGCAGTGTATCATTGAAAATACCTTATAATATAACGTAATATGCAGTGTATCGTTGAAAATACCTTATAATATAACGTAATATGCAGTGTATCGTTGAAAATACCTTATAATATAACGTAATATGCAGTGTATCATTGGAAATACCTTATAATATATCCTAATTTTTTAGTGTATCATTGAAAATACCTAATAATATAACGTAATATGCAGTGTATCATTGAAAATACCTTAGAATATATGGTAATTCTTGTCTATCAATGAAAATACCTTATAATATAACGTAATATGCAGTGCATCATTGAAAATACCTTATAATATAACGTAATAAGCAGTGTATCATTGAAAATACCTTATAATATATCGTTATTTGTAGTGTATCATTGAAAATACCTTATAATATAACGTAATATGCAGTGTATCGTTGAAAATACCTTATAATATAACGTAATATGCAGTGTATCATTGGAAATACCTTATAATATATCCTAATTTTTTAGTGTATCATTGAAAATACCTAATAATATAACGTAATATGCAGTGTATCATTGAAAATACCTTAGAATATATGGTAATTCTTGTCTATCAATGAAAATACCTTATAATATAACGTAATATGCAGTGCATCATTGAAAATACCTTATAATATAACGTAATAAGCAGTGTATCATTGAAATTACCTTATAATATAACGTAATATGCAGTGTATCATTGAAAATACCTTATAATATAACGTAATATGCAGTGTATCATTGAAAATACCTTATAATATATCGTAATTTGTAGTGTATCAATGAAAATACCTTCTCATATAACGTAATATGCAGTGTATCATTGAAAATACCTTATAATATATGGTTATTTGTAGTGTATCTTTAAAAATACCTTATAATATAACGTAATATGCAGTGTATCATTGAAAATACCTTATAATATAACGTAATATGCAGTGTATCATTGAAAATACCTTATAATATGTAGTAGTTTATCATTGAAAATACCTTATAATATAACGTAATATGCTGTGTATCATTGAAAATACCTTATAATATAACGTAATATGCAGTGTATCATTGAAAATACCTTATAATATAACGTAATATGCAGTGTATCGTTGAAAATACCTTATAATATATCGCAATTTGTAGTGTATCAATGAAAATACCTTCTCATATAACGTAATATGCAGTGTATCATTGAAAATACCTTATAATATATCGTTATTTGTAGTGTATCATTGAAAATACCTTATAATATAACGTAATATGCAGTGTATCGTTGAAAATACCTTATAATATAACGTAATATGCAGTGTATCATTGGAAATACCTTATAATATATCCTAATTTTTTAGTGTATCATTGAAAATACCTAATAATATAACGTAATATGCAGTGTATCATTGAAAATACCTTAGAATATATGGTAATTCTTGTCTATCAATGAAAATACCTTATAATATAACGTAATATGCAGTGCATCATTGAAAATACCTTATAATATAACGTAATAAGCAGTGTATCATTGAAATTACCTTATAATATAACGTAATATGCAGTGTATCATTGAAAATACCTTATAATATAACGTAATATGCAGTGTATCATTGAAAATACCTTATAATATATCGTAATTTGTAGTGTATCAATGAAAATACCTTCTCATATAACGTAATATGCAGTGTATCATTGAAAATACCTTATAATATATCGTTATTTGTAGTGTATCTTTAAAAATACCTTATAATATAACGTAATATGCAGTGTATCATTGAAAATACCTTATAATATAACGTAATATGCAGTGTATCATTGAAAATACCTTATAATATAACGTAATATGCAGTGTATCATTGAAATTACCTTATAATATAACGTAATATGCAGTGTATCATTGAAAGTACCTTATAATATAACGTAATATACAGTGTATCATTGAAAATACCTTATAATATATCGTAATTTGTAGTGTATCAATGAAAATACCTTCTCATATAACGTAATATGCAGTGTATCATTGAAAAATACCTTATAATATATCGTTATTTGTAGTGTATCATTGAAAATACCTTATAATATAACGTAATATGCAGTGTATCGTTGAAAATACCTTATAATATAACGTAATATGCAGTGTATCATTGAAAATACCTTATAATATAACGTAATATGCAGTGTATCATTGAAAATACCTTATAATATGTAGTAGTTTATCATTGAAAATACCTTATAATATAACGTAATATGCAGTGTATCGTTGAAAATACCTTATAATATATCGCAATTTGTAGTGTATCAATGAAAATACCTTCTCATATAACGTAATATGCAGTGTATCATTGAAAATACCTTATAATATATCGTTATTTGTAGTGTATCATTGAAAATACCTTATAATATAACGTAATATGCAGTGTATCGTTGAAAATACCTTATAATATAACGTAATATGCAGTGTATCATTGAAAATACCTTATAATATAACGTAATATGCAGTGTATCATTGAAAATACCTTCCCATATAACGTAATATGCAGTGTATCATTGAAAATACCTTAGAATATATGGTAATTCTTGTCTATCAATGAAAATACCTTATAATATAAGGTAATATGCAGTGCATCATTGAAAATACCTTATAATATAACGTAATATGCAGTGTATCATTGAAATTACCTTATAATATAACGTAATATGCAGTGTATCATTGAAAATACCTTATAATATAACGTAATATGCAGTGTATCATTGAAAATACCTTATAATATATCGTAATTTGTAGTGTATCAATGAAAATACCTTCACATATAACGTAATATGCAGTGTATCATTGAAAATACCTTATAATATATCGTTATTTGTAGTGTATCTTTAAAAATACCTTATAATATAACGTAATATGCAGTGTATCATTGAAAATACCTTATAATATAACGTAATATGCAGTGTATCATTGAAAATACCTTATAATATAACGTAATATGCAGTGTATCATTGAAAATACCTTATAATATGTAGTAGTTTATCATTGAAAATACCTTATAATATAACGTAATATGCTGTGTATCATTGAAAATACCTTATAATATAACGTAATATGCAGTGTATCATTGAAAATACCTTATAATATAACGTAATATGCAGTGTATCGTTGAAAATACCTTATAATATAACGTAATATGCAGTGTATCGTTGAAAATACCTTATAATATAACGTAATATGCAGTGTATCATTGGAAATACCTTATAATATATCCTAATTTTTTAGTGTATCATTGAAAATACCTAATAATATAACGTAATATGCAGTGTATCATTGAAAATACCTTAGAATATATGGTAATTCTTGTCTATCAATGAAAATACCTTATAATATAACGTAATATGCAGTGCATCATTGAAAATACCTTATAATATAACGTAATAAGCAGTGTATCATTGAAAATACCTTATAATATATCGTTATTTGTAGTGTATCATTGAAAATACCTTATAATATAACGTAATATGCAGTGTATCGTTGAAAATACCTTATAATATAACGTAATATGCAGTGTATCATTGGAAATACCTTATAATATATCCTAATTTTTTAGTGTATCATTGAAAATACCTAATAATATAACGTAATATGCAGTGTATCATTGAAAATACCTTAGAATATATGGTAATTCTTGTCTATCAATGAAAATACCTTATAATATAACGTAATATGCAGTGTATCATGGAAAATACCTTATAATATAACGTAATAAGCAGTGTATCATTGAAATTACCTTATAATATAACGTAATATGCAGTGTATCATTGAAAATACCTTATAATATAACGTAATATGCAGTGTATCATTGAAAATACCTTATAATATATCGTAATTTGTAGTGTATCAATGAAAATACCTTCTCATATAACGTAATATGCAGTGTATCATTGAAAATACCTTATAATATATGGTTATTTGTAGTGTATCTTTAAAAATACCTTATAATATAACGTAATATGCAGTGTATCATTGAAAATACCTTATAATATAACGTAATATGCAGTGTATCATTGAAAATACCTTATAATATAACGTAATATGCAGTGTATCATTGAAAATACCTTATAATATGTAGTAGTTTATCATTGAAAATACCTTATAATATAACGTAATATGCTGTGTATCATTGAAAATACCTTATAATATAACGTAATATGCAGTGTATCATTGAAAATACCTTATAATATAACGTAATATGCAGTGTATCGTTGAAAATACCTTATAATATATCGCAATTTGTAGTGTATCAATGAAAATACCTTCTCATATAACGTAATATGCAGTGTATCATTGAAAATACCTTATAATATATCGTTATTTGTAGTGTATCATTGAAAATACCTTATAATATAACGTAATATGCAGTGTATCATTGAAAATACCTTATAATATAACGTAATATGCAGTGTATCATTGGAAATACCTTATAATATATCCTAATTTTTTAGTGTATCATTGAAAATACCTAATAATATAACGTAATATGCAGTGTATCATTGAAAATACCTTAGAATATATGGTAATTCTTGTCTATCAATGAAAATACCTTATAATATAACGTAATATGCAGTGCATCATTGAAAATACCTTATAATATAACGTAATAAGCAGTGTATCATTGAAATTACCTTATAATATAACGTAATATGCAGTGTATCATTGAAAATACCTTATAATATAACGTAATATGCAGTGTATCATTGAAAATACCTTATAATATATCGTAATTTGTAGTGTATCAATGAAAATACCTTCTCATATAACGTAATATGCAGTGTATCATTGAAAATACCTTATAATATATCGTTATTTGTAGTGTATCTTTAAAAATACCTTATAATATAACGTAATATGCAGTGTATCATTGAAAATACCTTATAATATAACGTAATATGCAGTGTATCATTGAAAATACCTTATAATATAACGTAATATGCAGTGTATCATTGAAAATACCTTATAATATGTAGTAGTTTATCATTGAAAATACCTTATAATATAACGTAATATGCTGTGTATCATTGAAAATACCTTATAATATAACGTAATATGCAGTGCATCATTGAAAATACCTTATAATATAACGTAATCTGCAGTGTATCATGAAAAATACCTTATAATATAACGTAATAAGCAGTGTATCATTGAAAATACCTTATAATATAACGTAATATGCAGTGTATCATTGAAAATACCTTCCCATATAACGTAATATGCAGTGTATCATTGAAAATACCTTATAATATATCGTTATTTGTAGTGTATCTTTGAAAATACCTTATAATATAACATAATATGCAGTGTATCATTGAAAATACCTTATAATATATAGTAGTTTATCATTGAAAATACCTTATAATATAACTTAATATGCAGTGTATCATTGAAAATACCTTATAGTATAACGTAATATGCAGTGCATCATTGAAAATACCTTATAATATAACGTAATATGCAGTGTATCATGAAAAATACCTTATAATATAACGTAATATGCAGTGTATCATTGAAAATACCTTATAATATAACGTAATATGCAGTGTATCATTGAAAATACCTTCCCATATAACGTAATATGCAGTGTATCATTGAAAATACCTTATAATATATCGTTATTTGTAGTGTATCTTTGAAAATACCTTATAATATAACGTAATATGCAGTGTATCATTGAAAATACCTTATAATATATAGTAGTTTATCATTGAAAATACCTTATAATATAACTTAATATGCAGTGTATCATTGAAAATACCTTATAGTATAACGTAATATGCAGTGCATCATTGAAAATACCTTATAATATAACGTAATATGCAGTGTATCATTGAAAATACCTTATAATATAACGTAATATGCAGTGTATCATTGAAAATACCTTATAATATAACGTAATATGCAGTGTATCATTGAAAATACCTTATAATATAACGTAATATGCAGTGTATCATTGAAAATACCTTATAATATATAGTAGTGTATCATTGAAAATACCTTATAATATATCGTAATTTGTAGTGTATCATTGAAAATACCTTATAGTATAACGTAATATGCAGTCCATCATTGAAAATACCTTATAATATAACGTAATATGCAGTGTATCATTGAAAATACCTTATAATATAACGTAATATGCAGTGTATCATTGGAAATACCTTATAATATATCCTAATTTTTTAGTGTATCATTGAAAATACCTAATAATATAACGTAATATGCAGTGTATCATTGAAAATACCTTAGAATATATGGTAATTCTTGTCTATCAATGAAAATACCTTATAATATAACGTAATATGCAGTGCATCATTGAAAATACCTTATAATATAACGTAATATGCAGTGTATCATTGAAATTACCTTATAATATAACGTAATATGCAGTGTATCATTGAAAATACCTTATAATATAACGTAATATGCAGTGTATCATTGAAAATACCTTATAATATATCGTAATTTGTAGTGTATCAATGAAAATACCTTCTCATATAACGTAATATGCAGTGTATCATTGAAAATACCTTATAATATATCGTTAATTGTAGTGTATCTTTGAAAATACCTTATAATATAACGTAATATGCAGTGTATCATTGAAAATACCTTATAATATATAGTAGTTTATCATTGAAAATACCTTATAATATAACTTAATATGCAGTGTATCATTGAAAATACCTTATGATATACCGTAATATGCAGTGTATCATTGAAAATACCTTATAATATAACTTAATATGCAGTGTATCAATAAAAATACCTTATGATATACCGTAATATGCAGTGTATCATTGAAAATACCTTATAATATAACGTAATATGCAGTGTATCATTGAAAATACCTTATAATATATCGTAATTTTTTAGTGTATCATTGAAAATACCTAATAATATAACGTAATATGCAGTGTATCATTGAAAATACCTTACAATATATGGTAATTCTTGTCTATCAATGAAAATACCTTATAATATAACGTAATATGCAGTGCATCATTGAAAATACCTTATAATATAACGTAATCTGCAGTGTATCATGAAAAATACCTTATAATATAACGTAATAAGCAGTGTATCATTGAAAATACCTTATAATATAACGTAATATGCAGTGTATCATTGAAAATACCTTCCCATATAACGTAATATGCAGTGTATCATTGAAAATACCTTATAATATATCGTTATTTGTAGTGTATCTTTGAAAATACCTTATAATATAACATAATATGCAGTGTATCATTGAAAATACCTTATAATATATAGTAGTTTATCATTGAAAATACCTTATAATATAACTTAATATGCAGTGTATCATTGAAAATACCTTATAGTATAACGTAATATGCAGTGCATCATTGAAAATACCTTATAATATAACGTAATATGCAGTGTATCATGAAAAATACCTTATAATATAACGTAATATGCAGTGTATCATTGAAAATACCTTATAATATAACGTAATATGCAGTGTATCATTGAAAATACCTTCCCATATAACGTAATATGCAGTGTATCATTGAAAATACCTTATAATATATCGTTATTTGTAGTGTATCTTTGAAAATACCTTATAATATAACGTAATATGCAGTGTATCATTGAAAATACCTTATAATATATAGTAGTTTATCATTGAAAATACCTTATAATATAACTTAATATGCAGTGTATCATTGAAAATACCTTATAATATAACTTAATATGCAGTGTATCATTGAAAATACCTTATAGTATAACGTAATATGCAGTGCATCATTGAAAATACCTTATAATATAACGTAATATGCAGTGTATCATTGAAAATACCTTATAATATAACGTAATATGCAGTGTATCATTGAAAATACCTTATAATATAACGTAATATGCAGTGTATCATTGAAAATACCTTTTAATATAACGTAATATGCAGTATATCATTGAAAATACCTTATAATATATAGTAGTGTATCATTGAAAATACCTTATAATATATCGTAATTTGTAGTGTATCATTGAAAATACCTTATAGTATAACGTAATATGCAGTGCATCATTGAAAATACCTTATAATATAACGTAATATGCAGTGTATCATTGAAAATACCCTATATTATATAACGTAATATGCAGTGTATCATTGGAAATACCTTATAATATATCCTAATTTTTTAGTGTATCATTGAAAATACCTAATAATATAACGTAATATGCAGTGTATCATTGAAAATACCTTAGAATATATGGTAATTCTTGTCTATCAATGAAAATACCTTATAATATAACGTAATATGCAGTGCATCATTGAAAATACCTTATAATATAACGTAATATGCAGTGTATCATTGAAATTACCTTATAATATAACGTAATATGCAGTGTATCATTGAAAATACCTTATAATATAACGTAATATGCAGTGTATCATTGAAAATACCTTATAATATATCGTAATTTGTAGTGTATCAATGAAAATACCTTCTCATATAACGTAATATGCAGTGTATCATTGAAAATACCTTATAATATATCGTTATTTGTAGTGTATCTTTAAAAATACCTTATAATATAACGTAATATGCAGTGTATCATTGAAAATACCTTATAATATAACGTAATATGCAGTGTATCATTGAAAATACCTTATAATATAACGTAATATGCAGTGTATCATTGAAAATACCTTATAATATGTAGTAGTTTATCATTGAAAATACCTTATAATATAACGTAATATGCTGTGTATCATTGAAAATACCTTATAATATAACGTAATATGCAGTGTATCATTGAAAATACCTTATAATATAACGTAATATGCAGTGTATCGTTGAAAATACCTTATAATATATCGCAATTTGTAGTGTATCAATGAAAATACCTTCTCATATAACGTAATATGCAGTGTATCATTGAAAATACCTTATAATATATCGTTATTTGTAGTGTATCATTGAAAATACCTTATAATATAACGTAATATGCAGTGTATCGTTGAAAATACCTTATAATATAACGTAATATGCAGTGTATCATTGAAAATACCTTATAATATAACGTAATATGCAGTGTATCATTGAAAATACCTTATAATATAACGTAATATGCAGTGTATCATTGAAAATACCTTTTAATATAACGTAATATGCAGTATATCATTGAAAATACCTTATAATATATAGTAGTGTATCATTGAAAATACCTTATAATATATCGTAATTTGTAGTGTATCATTGAAAATACCTTATAGTATAACGTAATATGCAGTGCATCATTGAAAATACCTTATAATATAACGTAATATGCAGTGTATCATTGAAAATACCTTATAATATAACGTAATATGCAGTGTATCATTGGAAATACCTTATAATATATCCTAATTTTTTAGTGTATCATTGAAAATACCTAATAATATAACGTAATATGCAGTGTATCATTGAAAATACCTTAGAATATATGGTAATTCTTGTCTATCAATGAAAATACCTTATAATATAACGTAATATGCAGTGCATCATTGAAAATACCTTATAATATAACGTAATATGCAGTGTATCATTGAAATTACCTTATAATATAACGTAATATGCAGTGTATCATTGAAAATACCTTATAATATAACGTAATATGCAGTGTATCATTGAAAATACCTTATAATATATCGTAATTTGTAGTGTATCAATGAAAATACCTTCTCATATAACGTAATATGCAGTGTATCATTGAAAATACCTTATAATATATCGTTATTTGTAGTGTATCTTTAAAAATACCTTATAATATAACGTAACATGCAGTGTATCATTGAAAATACCTTATAATATAACGTAATATGCAGTGTATCATTGAAAATACCTTATAATATAACGTAATATGCAGTGTATCATTGAAAATACCTTATAATATGTAGTAGTTTATCATTGAAAATACCTTATAATATAACGTAATATGCTGTGTATCATTGAAAATACCTTATAATATAACGTAATATGCAGTGCATCATTGAAAATACCTTATAATATAACGTAATCTGCAGTGTATCATGAAAAATACCTTATAATATAACGTAATAAGCAGTGTATCATTGAAAATACCTTATAATATAACGTAATATGCAGTGTATCATTGAAAATACCTTCCCATATAACGTAATATGCAGCGTATCATTGAAAATACCTTATAATATATCGTTATTTGTAGTGTATCTTTGAAAATACCTTATAATATAACATAATATGCAGTGTATCATTGAAAATACCTTATAATATATAGTAGTTTATCATTGAAAATACCTTATAATATAACTTAATATGCAGTGTATCATTGAAAATACCTTATAGTATAACGTAATATGCAGTGCATCATTGAAAATACCTTATAATATAACGTAATATGCAGTGTATCATGAAAAATACCTTATAATATAACGTAATATGCAGTGTATCATTGAAAATACCTTATAATATAACGTAATATGCAGTGTATCATTGAAAATACCTTCCCATATAACGTAATATGCAGTGTATCATTGAAAATACCTTATAATATATCGTTATTTGTAGTGTATCTTTGAAAATACCTTATAATATAACGTAATATGCAGTGTATCATTGAAAATACCTTATAATATATAGTAGTTTATCATTGAAAATACCTTATAATATAACTTAATATGCAGTGTATCATTGAAAATACCTTATAGTATAACGTAATATGCAGTGCATCATTGAAAATACCTTATAATATAACGTAATATGCAGTGTATCATTGAAAATACCTTATAATATAACGTAATATGCAGTGTATCATTGAAAATACCTTATAATATAACGTAATATGCAGTGTATCATTGAAAATACCTTATAATATAACGTAATATGCAGTGTATCATTGAAAATACCTTATAATATATAGTAGTGTATCATTGAAAATACCTTATAATATATCGTAATTTGTAGTGTATCATTGAAAATACCTTATAGTATAACGTAATATGCAGTGCATCATTGAAAATACCTTATAATATAACGTAATATGCAGTGTATCATTGAAAATACCTTATAATATAACGTAATATGCAGTGTATCATTGGAAATACCTTATAATATATCCTAATTTTTTAGTGTATCATTGAAAATACCTAATAATATAACGTAATATGCAGTGTATCATTGAAAATACCTTAGAATATATGGTAATTCTTGTCTATCAATGAAAATACCTTATAATATAACGTAATATGCAGTGCATCATTGAAAATACCTTATAATATAACGTAATATGCAGTGTATCATTGAAATTACCTTATAATATAACGTAATATGCAGTGTATCATTGAAAATACCTTATAATATAACGTAATATGCAGTGTATCATTGAAAATACCTTATAATATATCGTAATTTGTAGTGTATCAATGAAAATACCTTCTCATATAACGTAATATGCAGTGTATCATTGAAAATACCTTATAATATATCGTAATTTTTTAGTGTATCATTGAAAATACCTAATAATATAACGTAATATGCAGTGTATCATTGAAAATACCTTACAATATATGGTAATTCTTGTCTATCAATGAAAATACCTTATAATATAACGTAATATGCAGTGCATCATTGAAAATACCTTATAATATAACGTAATCTGCAGTGTATCATGAAAAATACCTTATAATATAACGTAATATGCAGTGTATCATTGAAAATACCTTATAATATAACGTAATATGCAGTGTATCATTGAAAATACCTTCCCATATAACGTAATATGCAGTGTATCATTGAAAATACCTTATAATATATCGTTATTTGTAGTGTATCTTTGAAAATACCTTATAATATAACATAATATGCAGTGTATCATTGAAAATACCTTATAATATATAGTAGTTTATCATTGAAAATACCTTATAATATAACTTAATATGCAGTGTATCATTGAAAATACCTTATAGTATAACGTAATATGCAGTGCATCATTGAAAATACCTTATAATATAACGTAATATGCAGTGTATCATGAAAAATACCTTATAATATAACGTAATATGCAGTGTATCATTGAAAATACCTTATAATATAACGTAATATGAAGTGTATCATTGAAAATACCTTCCCATATAACGTAATATGCAGTGTATCATTGAAAATACCTTATAATATATCGTTATTTGTAGTGTATCTTTGAAAATACCTTATAATATAACGTAATATGCAGTGTATCATTGAAAATACCTTATAATATATAGTAGTTTATCATTGAAAATACCTTATAATATAACTTAATATGCAGTGTATCATTGAAAATACCTTATAGTATAACGTAATATGCAGTGCATCACTGAAAATACCTTATAATATAACGTAATATGCAGTGTATCATTGAAAATACCTTATAATATAACGTAATATGCAGTGTATCATTGAAAATACCTTATAATATAACGTAATATGCAGTGTATCATTGAAAATACCTTTTAATATAACGTAATATGCAGTATATCATTGAAAATACCTTATAATATATAGTAGTGTATCATTGAAAATACCTTATAATATATCGTAATTTGTAGTGTATCATTGAAAATACCTTATAGTATAACGTAATATGCAGTGCATCATTGAAAATACCTTATAATATAACGTAATATGCAGTGTATCATTGAAAATACCTTATAATATAACGTAATATGCAGTGTATCATTGGAAATACCTTATAATATATCCTAATTTTTTAGTGTATCATTGAAAATACCTAATAATATAACGTAATATGCAGTGTATCATTGAAAATACCTTAGAATATATGGTAATTCTTGTCTATCAATGAAAATACCTTATAATATAACGTAATATGCAGTGCATCATTGAAAATACCTTATAATATAACGTAATATGCAGTGTATCATTGAAATTACCTTATAATATAACGTAATATGCAGTGTATCATTGAAAATACCTTATAATATAACGTAATATGCAGTGTATCATTGAAAATACCTTATAATATATCGTAATTTGTAGTGTATCAATGAAAATACCTTCTCATATAACGTAATATGCAGTGTATCATTGAAAATACCTTATAATATATCGTTATTTGTAGTGTATCTTTAAAAATACCTTATAATATAACGTAATATGCAGTGTATCATTGAAAATACCTTATAATATAACGTAATATGCAGTGTATCATTGAAAATACCTTATAATATAACGTAATATGCAGTGTATCATTGAAAATACCTTATAATATATAGTAGTGTATCATTGAAAATACCTTATAATATATCGTAATTTGTAGTGTATCATTGAAAATACCTTATAGTATAACGTAATATGCAGTGCATCATTGAAAATACCTTATAATATAACGTAATATGCAGTGTATCATTGAAAATACCTTATAATATAACGTAATATGCAGTGTATCATTGGAAATACCTTATAATATATCCTAATTTTTTAGTGTATCATTGAAAATACCTAATAATATAACGTAATATGCAGTGTATCATTGAAAATACCTTAGAATATATGGTAATTCTTGTCTATCAATGAAAATACCTTATAATATAACGTAATATGCAGTGCATCATTGAAAATACCTTATAATATAACGTAATATGCAGTGTATCATTGAAATTACCTTATAATATAACGTAATATGCAGTGTATCATTGAAAATACCTTATAATATGTAGTAGTTTATCATTGAAAATACCTTATAATATAACGTAATATGCTGTGTATCATTGAAAATACCTTATAATATAACGTAATATGCAGTGTATCATTGAAAATACCTTATAATATAACGTAATATGCAGTGTATCGTTGAAAATACCTTATAATATATCGCAATTTGTAGTGTATCAATGAAAATACCTTCTCATATAACGTAATATGCAGTGTATCATTGAAAATACCTTATAATATATCGTTATTTGTAGTGTATCATTGAAAATACCTTATAATATAACGTAATATGCAGTGTATCGTTGAAAATACCTTATAATATAACGTAATATGCAGTGTATCATTGAAAATACCTTATAATATAACGTAATATGCAGTGTATCATTGAAAATACCTTCCCATATAACGTAATATGCAGTGTATCATTGAAAATACCTTATAATATATCGTAATTTGTAGTGTATCAATGAAAATACCTTCTCATATAACGTAATATGCAGTGTATCATTGAAAATACCTTATAATATATCGTTATTTGTAGTGTATCTTTGAAAATACCTTATAATATAACGTAATATGCAGTGTATCATTGAAAATACCTTATAATATATAGTAGTTTATCATTGAAAATACCTTATTATATAACTTAATATGCAGTGTATCATTGAAAATACCTTATGATATACCGTAATATGCAGTGTATCATTGATAATACCTTATAATATAACTTAATATGCAGTGTATCAATGAAAATACCTTATGATATACCGTAATATGCAGTGTATCATTGAAAATACCTTATAATATAACGTAATATGCAGTGTATCATTGGAAATACCTTATAATATATCCTAATTTTTTAGTGTATCATTGAAAATACCTAATAATATAACGTAATATGCAGTGTATCATTGAAAATACCTTAGAATATATGGTAATTCTTGTCTATCAATGAAAATACCTTATAATATAACGTAATATGCAGTGCATCATTGAAAATACCTTATAATATAACGTAATATGCAGTGTATCATTGAAAATACCTTATAATATATCGCAATTTGTAGTGTATCAATGAAAATACCTTCTCATATAACGTAATATGCAGTGTATCATTGAAAATACCTTATAATATATCGTTATTTGTAGTGTATCTTTAAAAATACCTTATAATATAACGTAATATGCAGTGTATCATTGAAAATACCTTATAATATAACGTAATATGCAGTGTATCATTGAAAATACCTTATAATATAACGTAATATGCAGTGTATCATTGAAAATACCTTACAATATATGGTAATTCTTGTCTATCAATGAAAATACCTTATAATATAACGTAATATGCAGTGCATCATTGAAAATACCTTATAATATAACGTAATATGCAGTGTATCATGAAAAATACCTTATAATATAACGTAATATGCAGTGTATCATTGAAAATACCTTATAAAATAACGTAATATGCAGTGTATCATTGAAAATACCTTCCCATATAACGTAATATGCAGTGTATCATTGAAAATACCTTATAATATATCGTTATTTGTAGTGTATCTTTGAAAATACCTTATAATATAACGTAATATGCAGTGTATCATTGAAAATACCTTATAATATATGGTAATTCTTGTCTATCAATGAAAATACCTTATAATATTACGTATTATGCAGTGCATCATTGAAAATACCTTATAATATAACGTAATATGCAGTGTATCATTGAAAATACCTTATAATATATAGTAGTTTATCATTGAAAATACCTTATAATATAACTTAATATGCAGTGTATCATTGAAAATACCTTATGATATACCGTAATATGCAGTGTATCATTGAAAATACCTTATAATATAACGTAATATGCAGTGTATCATTGAAAATACCTTATAATATAACGTAATATGCAGTGTATCATTGAAAATACCTTCCCATATAACGTAATATGCAGTGTATCATTGAAAATACCTTATAATATATCGTTATTTGTAGTGTATCTTTGAAAATACCTTATAATATAACGTAATATGCAGTGTATCATTGAAAATACCTTATAATATAACGTAATATGCAGTGTATCATTGGAAATACCTTATAATATATCGTAATTTTTTAGTGTATCATTGAAAATACCTAATAATATAACGTAATATGCAGTGTATCATTGAAAATACCTTAGAATATATGGTAATTCTTGTCTATCAATGAAAATACCTTACAATATAACGTAATATGCAGTGCATCATTGAAAATACCTTATAATATAACGTAATATGCAGTGTATCATTGAAAATACCTTATAATATAACGTAATATGCAGTGCATCATTGAAAATACCTTATAATATAACGTAATATGCAGTGTATCTTTGAAAATACCTTATAATATATCGTTATTTGTAGTGTATCTATGAAAATACCTTATAATATAACGTAATATGCAGTGTATCATTGAAAATACCTTATAATATATAGTAGTTTATCATTGAAAATACCTTATAATATAACTTAATATGCAGTGTATCATTGAAAATACCTTATGATATACCGTAATATGCAGTGTATCATTGATAATACCTTATAATATAACTTAATATGCAGTGTATCAATAAAAATACCTTATGATATACCGTAATATGCAGTGTATCATTGAAAATACCTTATAATATAACGTAATATGCAGTGTATCATTGAAAATACCTAATAATATAACGTAATATGCAGTGTATCATTGAAAATACCTTACAATATATGGTAATTCTTGTCTATCAATGAAAATACCTTATAATATAACGTAATATGCAGTGTATCATTGAAAATACCTTATAATTTAACGTAATATGCAGTGTATCATTGAAAATACCTTATAATATAACGTAATATGCAGTGTATCATTGAAAATACCTTCCCATATAACGTAATATGCAGTGTATCATTGAAAATACCTTATAATATATCGTAATTTGTAGTGTATCAATGAAAATACCTTCTCATATAACGTAATATGCAGTGTATCATTGAAAATACCTTATAATATATCGTTATTTGTAGTGTATCTTTGAAAATACCTTATAATATAACGTAATATGCAGTGTATCATTGAAAATACCTTATAATATATAGTAGTTTATCATTGAAAATACCTTATAATATAACTTAATATGCAGTGTATCATTGAAAATACCTTATGATATACCGTAATATGCAGTGTATCATTGATAATACCTTATAATATAACTTAATATGCAGTGTATCAATGAAAATACCTTATGATATACCGTAATATGCAGTGTATCATTGAAAATACCTTATAATATAACGTAATATGCAGTGTATCATTGAAAATACCTTCCCATATAACGTAATATGCAGTGTATCATTGAAAATACCTTATAATATATCGTTATTTGTAGTGTATCTTTGAAAATACCTTATAATATAACGTAATATGCAGTGTATCATTGAAAATACCTTATAATATATAGTAGTTTATCATTGAAAATACCTTATAATATAACTTAATATGCAGTGTATCATTGAAAATACCTTATAGTATAACGTAATATGCAGTGCATCATTGAAAATACCTTATAATATAACGTAATATGCAGTGTATCATTGAAAATACCTTATAATATAACGTAATATGCAGTGTATCATTGAAAATACCTTATAATATGTAGTAGTTTATCATTGAAAATACCTTATAATATAACGTAATATGCTGTGTATCATTGAAAATACCTTATAATATAACGTAATATGCAGTGCATCATTGAAAATACCTTATAATATAACGTAATCTGCAGTGTATCATGAAAAATACCTTATAATATAACGTAATAAGCAGTGTATCATTGAAAATACCTTATAATATAACGTAATATGCAGTGTATCATTGAAAATACCTTCCCATATAACGTAATATGCAGTGTATCATTGAAAATACCTTATAATATATCGTTATTTGTAGTGTATCTTTGAAAATACCTTATAATATAACATAATATGCAGTGTATCATTGAAAATACCTTATAATATATAGTAGTTTATCATTTAAAATACCTTATAATATAACTTAATATGCAGTGTATCATTGAAAATACCTTATAGTATAACGTAATATGCAGTGCATCATTGAAAATACCTTATAATATAACGTAATATGCAGTGTATCATGAAAAATACCTTATAATATAACGTAATATGCAGTGTATCATTGAAAATACCTTATAATATAACGTAATATGCAGTGTATCATTGAAAATACCTTCCCATATAACGTAATATGCAGTGTATCATTGAAAATACCTTATAATATATCGTTATTTGTAGTGTATCTTTGAAAATACCTTATAATATAACGTAATATGCAGTGTATCATTGAAAATACCTTATAATATATAGTAGTTTATCATTGAAAATACCTTATAATATAACTTAATATGCAGTGTATCATTGAAAATACCTTATAGTATAACGTAATATGCAGTGCATCATTGAAAATACCTTATAATATAACGTAATATGCAGTGTATCATTGAAAATACCTTATAATATAACGTAATATGCAGTGTATCATTGAAAATACCTTATAATATAACGTAATATGCAGTGTATCATTGAAAATACCTTATAATATAACGTAATATGCAGTGTATCATTGAAAATACCTTATAATATATAGTAGTGTATCATTGAAAATACCTTATAATATATCGTAATTTGTAGTGTATCATTGAAAATACCTTATAGTATAACGTAATATGCAGTGCATCATTGAAAATACCTTATAATATAACGTAATATGCAGTGTATCATTGAAAATACCTTATAATATAACGTAATATGCAGTGTATCATTGGAAATACCTTATAATATATCCTAATTTTTTAGTGTATCATTGAAAATACCTAATAATATAACGTAATATGCAGTGTATCATTGAAAATACCTTAGAATATATGGTAATTCTTGTCTATCAATGAAAATACCTTATAATATAACGTAATATGCAGTGCATCATTGAAAATACCTTATAATATAACGTAATATGCAGTGTATCATTGAAAATACCTTATAATATAACGTAATATGCAGTGTATCATTGAAAATACCTTATAATATAACGTAATATGCAGTGTATCATTGAAAATACCTTATAATATATCGTAATTTGTAGTGTATCAATGAAAATACCTTCTCATATAACGTAATATGCAGTGTATCATTGAAAATACCTTATAATATATCGTTAATTGTAGTGTATCTTTGAAAATACCTTATAATATAACGTAATATGCAGTGTATCATTGAAAATACCTTATAATATATAGTAGTTTATCATTGAAAATACCTTATAATATAACTTAATATGCAGTGTATCAATAAAAATACCTTATGATATACCGTAATATGCAGTGTATCATTGAAAATACCTTATAATATAACGTAATATGCAGTGTATCATTGAAAATACCTTATAATATATCGTAATTTTTTAGTGTATCATTGAAAATACCTAATAATATAACGTAATATGCAGTGTATCATTGAAAATACCTTACAATATATGGTAATTCTTGTCTATCAATGAAAATACCTTATAATATAACGTAATATGCAGTGCATCATTGAAAATACCTTATAATATAACGTAATCTGCAGTGTATCATGAAAAATACCTTATAATATAACGTAATAAGCAGTGTATCATTGAAAATACCTTATAATATAACGTAATATGCAGTGTATCATTGAAAATACCTTCCCATATAACGTAATATGCAGTGTATCATTGAAAATACCTTATAATATATCGTTATTTGTAGTGTATCTTTGAAAATACCTTATAATATAACATAATATGCAGTGTATCATTGAAAATACCTTATAATATATAGTAGTTTATCATTGAAAATACCTTATAATATAACTTAATATGCAGTGTATCATTGAAAATACCTTATAATATAACGTAATATGCAGTGCATCATTGAAAATACCTTATAATATAACGTAATATGCAGTGTATCATGAAAAATACCTTATAATATAACGTAATATGCAGTGTATCATTGAAAATACCTTATAATATAACGTAATATGCAGTGTATCATTGAAAATACCTTCCCATATAACGTAATATGCAGTGTATCATTGAAAATACCTTATAATATATCGTTATTTGTAGTGTATCTTTGAAAATACCTTATAATATAACGTAATATGCAGTGTATCATTGAAAATACCTTATAATATATAGTAGTTTATCATTGAAAATACCTTATAATATAACTTAATATGCAGTGTATCATTGAAAATACCTTATAGTATAACGTAATATGCAGTGCATCATTGAAAATACCTTATAATATAACGTAATATGCAGTGTATCATTGAAAATACCTTATAATATAACGTAATATGCAGTGTATCATTGAAAATACCTTATAATATAACGTAATATGCAGTGTATCATTGAAAATACCTTTTAATATAACGTAATATGCAGTGTATCATTGAAAATACCTTATAATATATAGTAGTGTATCATTGAAAATACCTTATAATATATCGTAATTTGTAGTGTATCATTGAAAATACCTTATAGTATAACGTAATATGCAGTGCATCATTGAAAATACCTTATAATATAACGTAATATGCAGTGTATCATTGAAAATACCTTATAATATAACGTAATATGCAGTGTATCATTGGAAATACCTTATAATATATCCTAATTTTTTAGTGTATCATTGAAAATACCTAATAATATAACGTAATATGCAGTGTATCATTGAAAATACCTTAGAATATATGGTAATTCTTGTCTATCAATGAAAATACCTTATAATATAACGTAATATGCAGTGCATCATTGAAAATACCTTATAATATAACGTAATATGCAGTGTATCATTGAAATTACCTTATAATATAACGTAATATGCAGTGTATCATTGAAAATACCTTATAATATAACGTAATATGCAGTGTATCATTGAAAATACCTTATAATATATCGTAATTTGTAGTGTATCAATGAAAATACCTTCTCATATAACGTAATATGCAGTGTATCATTGAAAATACCTTATAATATATCGTTATTTGTAGTGTATCTTTAAAAATACCTTATAATATAACGTAATATGCAGTGTATCATTGAAAATACCTTTTAATATAACGTAATATGCAGTATATCATTGAAAATACCTTATAATATATAGTAGTGTATCATTGAAAATACCTTATAATATATCGTAATTTGTAGTGTATCATTGAAAATACCTTATAGTATAACGTAATATGCAGTGCATCATTGAAAATACCTTATAATATAACGTAATATGCAGTGTATCATTGAAAATACCTTATAATATAACGTAATATGCAGTGTATCATTGGAAATACCTTATAATATATCCTAATTTTTTAGTGTATCATTGAAAATACCTAATAATATAACGTAATATGCAGTGTATCATTGAAAATACCTTAGAATATATGGTAATTCTTGTCTATCAATGAAAATACCTTATAATATAACGTAATATGCAGTACATCATTGAAAATACCTTATAATATAACGTAATATGCAGTGTATCATTGAAATTACCTTATAATATAACGTAATATGCAGTGTATCATTGAAAATACCTTATAATATAACGTAATATGCAGTGTATCATTGAAAATACCTTATAATATATCGTAATTTGTAGTGTATCAATGAAAATACCTTCTCATATAACGTAATATGCAGTGTATCATTGAAAATACCTTATAATATATCGTTATTTGTAGTGTATCTTTAAAAATACCTTATAATATAACGTAATATGCAGTGTATCATTGAAAATACCTTATAATATAACGTAATATGCAGTGTATCATTGAAAATACCTTATAATATAACGTAATATGCAGTGTATCATTGAAAATACCTTATAATATGTAGTAGTTTATCATTGAAAATACCTTATAATATAACGTAATATGCTGTGTATCATTGAAAATACCTTATAATATAACGTAATATGCAGTGCATCATTGAAAATACCTTATAATATAACGTAATATGCAGCGTATCATTGAAAATACCTTATAATATATCGTTATTTGTAGTGTATCTTTGAAAATACCTTATAATATAACATAATATGCAGTGTATCATTGAAAATACCTTATAATATATAGTAGTTTATCATTGAAAATACCTTATAATATAACTTAATATGCAGTGTATCATTGAAAATACCTTATAGTATAACGTAATATGCAGTGCATCATTGAAAATACCTTATAATATAACGTAATATGCAGTGTATCATGAAAAATACCTTATAATATAACGTAATATGCAGTGTATCATTGAAAATACCTTATAATATAACGTAATATGCAGTGTATCATTGAAAATACCTTCCCATATAACGTAATATGCAGTGTATCATTGAAAATACCTTATAATATATCGTTATTTGTAGTGTATCTTTGAAAATACCTTATAATATAACGTAATATGCAGTGTATCATTGAAAATACCTTATAATATATAGTAGTTTATCATTGAAAATACCTTATAATATAACTTAATATGCAGTGTATCATTGAAAATACCTTATAGTATAACGTAATATGCAGTGCATCATTGAAAATACCTTATAATATAACGTAATATGCAGTGTATCATTGAAATTACCTTATAATATAACGTAATATGCAGTGTATCATTGAAAATACCTTATAATATAACGTAATATGCAGTGTATCATTGAAAATACCTTATAATATATCGTAATTTGTAGTGTATCAATGAAAATACCTTCTCATATAACGTAATATGCAGTGTATCATTGAAAATACCTTATAATATATCGTAATTTTTTAGTGTATCATTGAAAATACCTAATAATATAACGTAATATGCAGTGTATCATTGAAAATACCTTACAATATATGGTAATTCTTGTCTATCAATGAAAATACCTTATAATATAACGTAATATGCAGTGCATCATTGAAAATACCTTATAATATAACGTAATCTGCAGTGTATCATGAAAAATACCTTATAATATAACGTAATAAGCAGTGTATCATTGAAAATACCTTATAATATAACGTAATATGCAGTGTATCATTGAAAATACCTTATAATATAACGTAATATGCAGTGTATCATTGAAAATACCTTATAATATATCGTTATTTGTAGTGTATCTTTGAAAATACCTTATAATATAACATAATATGCAGTGTATCATTGAAAATACCTTATAATATATAGTAGTTTATCATTGAAAATACCTTATAATATAACTTAATATGCAGTGTATCATTGAAAATACCTTATAATATAACGTAATATGCAGTGCATCATTGAAAATACCTTATAATATAACGTAATATGCAGTGTATCATGAAAAATACCTTATAATATAACGTAATATGCAGTGTATCATTGAAAATACCTTATAATATAACGTAATATGAAGTGTATCATTGAAAATACCTTCCCATATAACGTAATATGCAGTGTATCATTGAAAATACCTTATAATATATCGTTATTTGTAGTGTATCTTTGAAAATACCTTATAATATAACGTAATATGCAGTGTATCATTGAAAATACCTTATAATATATAGTAGTTTATCATTGAAAATACCTTATAATATAACTTAATATGCAGTGTATCATTGAAAATACCTTATAGTATAACGTAATATGCAGTGCATCATTGAAAATACCTTATAATATAACGTAATATGCAGTGTATCATTGAAAATACCTCATAATATAACGTAATATGCAGTGTATCATTGAAAATACCTTATAATATAACGTAATATGCAGTGTATCATTGAAAATACCTTTTAATATAACGTAATATGCAGTATATCATTGAAAATACCTTATAATATATAGTAGTGTATCATTGAAAATACCTTATAATATATCGTAATTTGTAGTGTATCATTGAAAATACCTTATAGTATAACGTAATATGCAGTGCATCATTGAAAATACCTTATAATATAACGTAATATGCAGTGTATCATTGAAAATACCTTATAATATAACGTAACATGCAGTGTATCATTGAAAATACCTTATAATATATCCTAATTTTTTAGTGTATCATTGAAAATACCTAATAATATAACGTAATATGCAGTGTATCATTGAAAATACCTTAGAATATATGGTAATTCTTGTCTATCAATGAAAATACCTTATAATATAACGTAATATGCAGTGCATCATTGAAAATACCTTATAATATAACGTAATATGCAGTGTATCATTGAAATTACCTTATAATATAACGTAATATGCAGTGTATCATTGAAAATACCTTATAATATAACGTAATATGCAGTGTATCATTGAAAATACCTTATAATATATCGTAATTTGTAGTGTATCAATGAAAATACCTTCTCATATAACGTAATATGCAGTGTATCATTGAAAATACCATATAATATATCGTTATTTGTAGTGTATCTTTAAAAATACCTTATAATATAACGTAATATGCAGTGTATCATTGAAAATACCTTATAATATAACGTAATATGCAGTGTATCATTGAAAATACCTTATAATATAACGTAATATGCAGTGTATCATTGAAAATACCTTATAATATGTAGTAGTTTATCATTGAAAATACCTTATAATATAACGTAATATACTGTGTATCATTGAAAATACCTTATAATATAACGTAATATGCAGTGTATCATTGAAAATACCTTATAATATAACGTAATATGCAGTGTATCGTTGAAAATACCTTATAATATATCGCAATTTGTAGTGTATCAATGAAAATACCTTCTCATATAACGTAATATGCAGTGTATCATTGAAAATACCTTATAATATATCGTTATTTGTAGTGTATCATTGAATATACCTTATAATATAACGTAATATGCAGTGTATCGTTGAAAATACCTTATAATATAACGAAATATGCAGTGTATCATTGAAAATACCTTATAATATAACGTAATATGCAGTGTATCATTGAAAATACCTTCCCATATAACGTAATATGCAGTGTATCATTGAAAATACCTTATAATATATCGTAATTTGTAGTGTATCAATGAAAATACCTTCTCATATAACGTAATATGCAGTGTATCATTGAAAATACCTTATAATATATCGTTATTTGTAGTGTATCTTTGAAAATACCTTATAATATAACGTAATATGCAGTGTATCATTGAAAATACCTTATAATATATAGTAGTTTATCATTGAAAATACCTTATAATATAACTTAATATGCAGTGTATCATTGAAAATACCTTATGATATACCGTAATATGCAGTGTATCATTGATAATACCTTATAATATAACTTAATATGCAGTGTATCAATGAAAATACCTTATGATATACCGTAATATGCAGTGTATCATTGAAAATACCTTATAATATAACGTAATATGCAGTGTATCATTGAAAATACCTTCCCATATAACGTAATATGCAGTGTATCATTGAAAATACCTTATAATATATCGTTATTTGTAGTGTATCTTTGAAAATACCTTATAATATAACGTAATATGCAGTGTATCATTGAAAATACCTTATAATATATAGTAGTTTATCATTGAAAATACCTTATAATATAACTTAATATGCAGTGTATCATTGAAAATACCTTATAGTATAACGTAATATGCAGTGCATCATTGAAAATACCTTATAATATAACGTAATATGCAGTGTATCATTGAAAATACCTTATAATATAACGTAATATGCAGTGTATCATTGAAAATACCTTATAATATAACGTAATATGCAGTGTATCATTGAAAATACCTTATAATATAACGTAATATGCAGTGTATCATTGAAAATACCTTATAATATATCGTAATTTGTAGTGTATCATTGAAAATACCTTATAGTATAACGTAATATGCAGTGCATCATTGAAAATACCTTATAATATAACGTAATATGCAGTGTATCATTGAAAATACCTTATAATATAACGTAATATGCAGTGTATCATTGGAAATACCTTATAATATATCCTAATTTTTTAGTGTATCATTGAAAATACCTAATAATATAACGTAATATGCAGTGTATCATTGAAAATACCTTAGAATATATGGTAATTCTTGTCTATCAATGAAAATACCTTATAATATATCGTAATATGCAGTGTATCATTGATAATACCTTATAATATAACGTAATATGCAGTGTATCATTGAAATTACCTTATAATATAACGTAATATGCAGTGTATCATTGAAAATACCTTATAATATGTAGTAGTTTATCATTGAAAATACCTTATAATATAACGTAATATGCTGTGTATCATTGAAAATACCTTATAATATAACGTAATATGCAGTGTATCATTGAAAATACCTTATAATATAACGTAATATGCAGTGTATCGTTGAAAATACCTTATAATATATCGCAATTTGTAGTGTATCAATGAAAATACCTTCTCATATAACGTAATATGCAGTGTATCATTGAAAATACCTTATAATATATCGTTATTTGTAGTGTATCATTGAAAATACCTTATAATATAACGTAATATGCAGTGTATCGTTGAAAATACCTTATAATATAACGTAATATGCAGTGTATCATTGAAAATACCTTATAATATAACGTAATATGCAGTGTATCATTGAAAATACCTTCCCATATAACGTAATATGCAGTGTATCATTGAAAATACCTTATAATATATCGTAATTTGTAGTGTATCAATGAAAATACCTTCTCATATAACGTAATATGCAGTGTATCATTGAAAATACCTTATAATATATCGTTATTTGTAGTGTATCTTTGAAAATACCTTATAATATAACGTAATATGCAGTGTATCATTGAAAATACCTTATAATATATAGTAGTTTATCATTGAAAATACCTTATAATATAACTTAATATGCAGTGTATCATTGAAAATACCTTATGATATACCGTAATATGCAGTGTATCATTGATAATACCTTATAATATAACTTAATATGCAGTGTATCAATGAAAATACCTTATGATATACCGTAATATGCAGTGTATCATTGAAAATACCTTATAATATAACGTAATATGCAGTGTATCATTGGAAATACCTTATAATATATCCTAATTTTTTAGTGTATCATTGAAAATACCTAATAATATAACGTAATATGCAGTGTATCATTGAAAATACCTTAGAATATATGGTAATTCTTGTCTATCAATGAAAATACCTTATAATATAACGTAATATGCAGTGCATCATTGAAAATACCTTATAATATAACGTAATATGCAGTGTATCATTGAAAATACCTTATAATATATCGCAATTTGTAGTGTATCAATGAAAATACCTTCTCATATAACGTAATATGCAGTGTATCATTGAAAATACCTTATAATATATCGTTATTTGTAGTGTATCTTTAAAAATACCTTATAATATAACGTAATATGCAGTGTATCATTGAAAATACCTTATAATATAACGTAATATGCAGTGTATCATTGAAAATACCTTATAATATAACGTAATATGCAGTGTATCATTGAAAATACCTTACAATATATGGTAATTCTTGTCTATCAATGAAAATACCTTATAATATAACGTAATATGCAGTGCATCATTGAAAATACCTTATAATATAACGTAATATGCAGTGTATCATGAAAAATACCTTATAATATAACGTAATATGCAGTGTATCATTGAAAATACCTTATAAAATAACGTAATATGCAGTGTATCATTGAAAATACCTTCCCATATAACGTAATATGCAGTGTATCATTGAAAATACCTTATAATATATCGTTATTTGTAGTGTATCTTTGAAAATACCTTATAATATAACGTAATATGCAGTGTATCATTGAAAATACCTTATAATATATGGTAATTCTTGTCTATCAATGAAAATACCTTATAATATTACGTATTATGCAGTGCATCATTGAAAATACCTTATAATATAACGTAATATGCAGTGTATCATTGAAAATACCTTATAATATATAGTAGTTTATCATTGAAAATACCTTATAATATAACTTAATATGCAGTGTATCATTGAAAATACCTTATGATATACCGTAATATGCAGTGTATCATTGAAAATACCTTATAATATAACGTAATATGCAGTGTATCATTGAAAATACCTTATAATATAACGTAATATGCAGTGTATCATTGAAAATACCTTCCCATATAACGTAATATGCAGTGTATCATTGAAAATACCTTATAATATATCGTTATTTGTAGTGTATCTTTGAAAATACCTTATAATATAACGTAATATGCAGTGTATCATTGAAAATACCTTATAATATAACGTAATATGCAGTGTATCATTGGAAATACCTTATAATATATCGTAATTTTTTAGTGTATCATTGAAAATACCTAATAATATAACGTAATATGCAGTGTATCATTGAAAATACCTTAGAATATATGGTAATTCTTGTCTATCAATGAAAATACCTTATAATATAACGTAATATGCAGTGCATCATTGAAAATACCTTATAATATAACGTAATATGCAGTGTATCATTGAAAATACCTTATAATATAACGTAATATGCAGTGCATCATTGAAAATACCTTATAATATAACGTAATATGCAGTGTATCTTTGAAAATACCTTATAATATATCGTTATTTGTAGTGTATCTATGAAAATACCTTATAATATAACGTAATATGCAGTGTATCATTGAAAATACCTTATAATATATAGTAGTTTATCATTGAAAATACCTTATAATATAACTTAATATGCAGTGTATCATTGAAAATACCTTATGATATACCGTAATATGCAGTGTATCATTGAAAATACCTTATAATATAACTTAATATGCAGTGTATCAATAAAAATACCTTATGATATACCGTAATATGCAGTGTATCATTGAAAATACCTTATAATATAACGTAATATGCAGTGTATCATTGAAAATACCTAATAATATAACGTAATATGCAGTGTATCATTGAAAATACCTTACAATATATGGTAATTCTTGTCTATCAATGAAAATACCTTATAATATAACGTAATATGCAGTGCATCATTGAAAATACCTTATAATATAACGTAATAAGCAGTGTATCATTGAAATTACCTTATAATATAACGTAATATGCAGTGTATCATTGAAAATACCTTATAATATAACGTAATATGCAGTGTATCATTGAAAATACCTTATAATATATCGTAATTTGTAGTGTATCAATGAAAATACCTTCTCATATAACGTAACATGCAGTGTATCATTGAAAATACCTTATAATATATCGTTATTTGTAGTGTATCTTTGAAAATACCTTATAATATAACGTAATATGCAGTGTATCATTGGAAATACCTTATAATATATCGTAATTTTTTAGTGTATCATTGAAAATACCTAATAATATAACGTAATATGCAGTGTATCGTTGAAAATACCTTATAATATATCGCAATTTGTAGTGTATCAATGAAAATACCTTCTCATATAACGTAATATGCAGTGTATCATTGAAAATACCTTATAATATATCGTTATTTGTAGTGTATCATTGAAAATACCTTATAATATAACGTAATATGCAGTGTATCGTTGAAAATACCTTATAATATAACGTAATATGCAGTGTATCATTGAAAATACCTTATAATATATCGTAATTTGTAGTGTATCAATGAAAATACCTTCTCATATAACGTAATATGCAGTGTATCATTGAAAATACCTTATAATATATCGTTATTTGTAGTGTATCTTTGAAAATACCTTATAATATAACGTAATATGCAGTGTATCATTGAAAATACCTTATAATATATAGTAGTTTATCATTGAAAATACCTTATAATATAACTTAATATGCAGTGTATCATTGAAAATACCTTATGATATACCGTAATATGCAGTGTATCATTGATAATACCTTATAATATAACTTAATATGCAGTGTATCATTGAAAATACCTTATGATATACCGTAATATGCAGTGTATCATTGAAAATACCTTATAATATAACGTAATATGCAGTGTATCATTGAAAATACCTTCCCATATAACGTAATATGCAGTGTATCATTGAAAATACCTTATAATATATCGTTATTTGTAGTGTATCTTTGAAAATACCTTATAATATAACGTAATATGCAGTGTATCATTGAAAATACCTTATAATATATAGTAGTTTATCATTGAAAATACCTTATAATATAACTTAATATGCAGTGTATCATTGAAAATACCTTATAGTATAACGTAATATGCAGTGCATCATTGAAAATACCTTATAATATAACGTAATATGCAGTGTATCATTGAAAATACCTTATAATATAACGTAATATGCAGTGTATCATTGAAAATACCTTATAATATAACGTAATATGCAGTGTATCATTGAAAATACCTTATAATATAACGTAATATGCAGTGTATCATTGAAAATACCTTATAATATATAGTAGTGTATCATTGAAAATACCTTATAATATATCGTAATTTGTAGTGTATCATTGAAAATACCTTATAGTATAACGTAATATGCAGTGCATCATTGAAAATACCTTATAATATAACGTAATATGCAGTGTATCATTGAAAATACCTTATAATATAACGTAATATGCAGTGTATCATTGGAAATACCTTATAATATATCCTAATTTTTTAGTGTATCATTGAAAATACCTAATAATATAACGTAATATGCAGTGTATCATTGAAAATACCTTAGAATATATGGTAATTCTTGTCTATCAATGAAAATACCTTATAATATAACGTAATATGCAGTGCATCATTGAAAATACCTTATAATATAACGTAATATGCAGTGTATCATTGAAATTACCTTATAATATAACGTAATATGCAGTGTATCATTGAAAATACCTTATAATATATCGTAATTTGTAGTGTATCATTGAAAATACCTTATAGTATAACGTAATATGCAGTGCATCATTGAAAATACCTTATAATATAACGTAATATGCAGTGTATCATTGAAAATACCTTATAATATAACGTAATATGCAGTGTATCATTGGAAATACCTTATAATATATCCTAATTTTTTAGTGTATCATTGAAAATACCTAATAATATAACGTAATATGCAGTGTATCATTGAAAATACCTTAGAATATATGGTAATTCTTGTCTTTTAATGAAAATACCTTATAATATAACGTAATATGCAGTGTATCATTGAAAATACCTTCCCATATAACGTAATATGCAGTGTATCATTGAAAATACCTTATAATATATCGTAATTTGTAGTGTATCAATGAAAATACCTTCTCATATAACGTAATATGCAGTGTATCATTGAAAATACCTTATAATATATCGTTATTTGTAGTGTATCTTTGAAAATACCTTATAATATAACGTAATATGCAGTGTATCATTGAAAATACCTTATAATATATAGTAGTTTATCATTGAAAATACCTTATAATATAACTTAATATGCAGTGTATCATTGAAAATACCTTATGATATACCGTAATATGCAGTGTATCATTGATAATACCTTATAATATAACTTAATATGCAGTGTATCAATGAAAATACCTTATGATATACCGTAATATGCAGTGTATCATTGAAAATACCTTATAATATAACGTAATATGCAGTGTATCATTGAAAATACCTTCCCATATAACGTAATATGCAGTGTATCATTGAAAATACCTTATAATATATCGTTATTTGTAGTGTATCTTTGAAAATACCTTATAATATAACGTAATATGCAGTGTATCATTGAAAATACCTTATAATATATAGTAGTTTATCATTGAAAATACCTTATAATATAACTTAATATGCAGTGTATCATTGAAAATACCTTATAGTATAACGTAATATGCAGTGCATCATTGAAAATACCTTATAATATAACGTAATATGCAGTGTATCATTGAAAATACCTTATAATATAACGTAATATGCAGTGTATCATTGAAAATACCTTATAATATAACGTAATATGCAGTGTATCATTGAAAATACCTTATAATATAACGTAATATGCAGTGTATCATTGAAAATACCTTATAATATATAGTAGTGTATCATTGAAAATACCTTATAATATATCGTAATTTGTAGTGTATCATTGAAAATACCTTATAGTATAACGTAATATGCAGTGCATCATTGAAAATACCTTATAATATAACGTAATATGCAGTGTATCATTGAAAATACCTTATAATATAACGTAATATGCAGTGTATCATTGGAAATACCTTATAATATATCCTAATTTTTTAGTGTATCATTGAAAATACCTAATAATATAACGTAATATGCAGTGTATCATTGAAAATACCTTAGAATATATGGTAATTCTTGTCTATCAATGAAAATACCTTATAATATAACGTAATATGCAGTGCATCATTGAAAATACCTTATAATATAACGTAATATGCAGTGTATCATTGAAATTACCTTATAATATAACGTAATATGCAGTGTATCATTGAAAATACCTTATAATATAACGTAATATGCAGTGTATCATTGAAAATACCTTATAATATATCGTAATTTGTAGTGTATCAATGAAAATACCTTCTCATATAACGTAATATGCAGTGTATCATTGAAAATACCTTATAATATATCGTTATTTGTAGTGTATCTTTAAAAATACCTTATAATATAACGTAATATGCAGTGTATCATTGAAAATACCTTATAATATAACGTAATATGCAGTGTATCATTGAAAATACCTTATAATATAACGTAATATGCAGTGTATCATTGAAAATACCTTATAATATGTAGTAGTTTATCATTGAAAATACCTTATAATATAACGTAATATGCTGTGTATCATTGAAAATACCTTATAATATAACGTAATATGCAGTGTATCATTGAAAATACCTTATAATATAACGTAATATGCAGTGTATCGTTGAAAATACCTTATAATATATCGCAATTTGTAGTGTATCAATGAAAATACCTTCTCATATAACGTAATATGCAGTGTATCATTGAAAATACCTTATAATATATCGTAATTTGTAGTGTATCAATGAAAATACCTTCTCATATAACGTAATATGCAGTGTATCATTGAAAATACCTTATAATATATCGTTATTTGTAGTGTATCTTTGAAAATACCTTATAATATAACGTAATATGCAGTGTATCATTGAAAATACCTTATAATATATAGTAGTTTATCATTGAAAATACCTTATAATATAACTTAATATGCAGTGTATCATTGAAAATACCTTATGATATACCGTAATATGCAGTGTATCATTGATAATACCTTATAATATAACTTAATATGCAGTGTATCAATGAAAATACCTTATGATATACCGTAATATGCAGTGTATCATTGAAAATACCTTATAATATAACGTAATATGCAGTGTATCATTGGAAATACCTTATAATATATCCTAATTTTTTAGTGTATCATTGAAAATACCTAATAATATAACGTAATATGCAGTGTATCATTGAAAATACCTTAGAATATATGGTAATTCTTGTCTATCAATGAAAATACCTTATAATATAACGTAATATGCAGTGCATCATTGAAAATACCTTATAATATAACGTAATATGCAGTGTATCATTGAAAATACCTTATAATATATCGCAATTTGTAGTGTATCAATGAAAATACCTTCTCATATAACGTAATATGCAGTGTATCATTGAAAATACCTTATAATATATCGTTATTTGTAGTGTATCTTTAAAAATACCTTATAATATAACGTAATATGCAGTGTATCATTGAAAATACCTTATAATATAACGTAATATGCAGTGTATCATTGAAAATACCTTATAATATAACGTAATATGCAGTGTATCATTGAAAATACCTTACAATATATGGTAATTCTTGTCTATCAATGAAAATACCTTATAATATAACGTAATATGCAGTGCATCATTGAAAATACCTTATAATATAACGTAATATGCAGTGTATCATGAAAAATACCTTATAATATAACGTAATATGCAGTGTATCATTGAAAATACCTTATAAAATAACGTAATATGCAGTGTATCATTGAAAATACCTTCCCATATAACGTAATATGCAGTGTATCATTGAAAATACCTTATAATATATCGTTATTTGTAGTGTATCTTTGAAAATACCTTATAATATAACGTAATATGCAGTGTATCATTGAAAATACCTTATAATATATGGTAATTCTTGTCTATCAATGAAAATACCTTATAATATTACGTATTATGCAGTGCATCATTGAAAATACCTTATAATATAACGTAATATGCAGTGTATCATTGAAAATACCTTATAATATATAGTAGTTTATCATTGAAAATACCTTATAATATATCTTATTATGCAGTGTATCATTGAAAATACCTTATGATATACCGTAATATGCAGTGTATCATTGAAAATACCTTATAATATAACGTAATATGCAGTGTATCATTGAAAATACCTTATAATATAACGTAATATGCAGTGTATCATTGAAAATACCTTCCCATATAACGTAATATGCAGTGTATCATTGAAAATACCTTATAATATATCGTTATTTGTAGTGTATCTTTGAAAATACCTTATAATATAACGTAATATGCAGTGTATCATTGAAAATACCTTATAATATAACGTAATATGCAGTGTATCATTGGAAATACCTTATAATATATCGTAATTTTTTAGTGTATCATTGAAAATACCTAATAATATAACGTAATATGCAGTGTATCATTGAAAATACCTTAGAATATATGGTTATTCTTGTCTATCAATGAAAATACCTTATAATATAACGTAATATGCAGTGCATCATTGAAAATACCTTATAATATAACGTAATATGCAGTGTATCATTGAAAATACCTTATAATATAACGTAATATGCAGTGCATCATTGAAAATACCTTATAATATAACGTAATATGCAGTGTATCTTTGAAAATACCTTATAATATATCGTTATTTGTAGTGTATCTATGAAAATACCTTATAATATAACGTAATATGCAGTGTATCATTGAAAATACCTTATAATATATAGTAGTTTATCATTGAAAATACCTTATAATATAACTTAATATGCAGTGTATCATTGAAAATACCTTATGATATACCGTAATATGCAGTGTATCATTGATAATACCTTATAATATAACTTAATATGCAGTGTATCAATAAAAATACCTTATGATATACCGTAATATGCAGTGTATCATTGAAAATACCTTATAATATAACGTAATATGCAGTGTATCATTGAAAATACCTAATAATATAACGTAATATGCAGTGTATCATTGAAAATACCTTACAATATATGGTAATTCTTGTCTATCAATGAAAATACCTTATAATATAACGTAATATGCAGTGCATCATTGAAAATACCTTATAATATAACGTAATAAGCAGTGTATCATTGAAATTACCTTATAATATAACGTAATATGCAGTGTATCATTGAAAATACCTTATAATATAACGTAATATGCAGTGTATCATTGAAAATACCTTATAATATATCGTTATTTGTAGTGTATCTTTGAAAATACCTTATAATATAACGTAATATGCAGTGTATCATTGAAAATACCTTATAATATATAGTAGTTTATCATTGAAAATACCTTATAATATAACTTAATATGCAGTGTATCATTGAAAATACCTTATGATATACCGTAATATGCAGTGTATCATTGATAATACCTTATAATATAACTTAATATGCAGTGTATCAATGAAAATACCTTATGATATACCGTAATATGCAGTGTATCATTGAAAATACCTTATAATATAACGTAATATGCAGTGTATCATTGAAAATACCTTCCCATATAACGTAATATGCAGTGTATCATTGAAAATACCTTATAATATATCGTTATTTGTAGTGTATCTTTGAAAATACCTTATAATATAACGTAATATGCAGTGTATCATTGAAAATACCTTATAATATAACGTAATATGCAGTGTATCATTGAAAATACCTTATAATATAACGTAATATGCAGTGTATCATTGGAAATACCTTATAATATATCGTAATTTTTTAGTGTATCATTGAAAATACCTAATAATATAACGTAATATGCAGTGTATCATTGAAAATACCTTAGAATATATGGTAATTCTTGTCTATCAATGAAAATACCTTATAATATAACGTAATATGCAGTGCATCATTGAAAATACCTTATAATATAACGTAATATGCAGTGTATCATTGAAAATACCTTATAATATATAGTAGTTTATCATTGAAAATACCTTATAATATAACTTAATATGCAGTGTATCATTGAAAATACCTTATGATATACCGTAATATGCAGTGTATCATTGATAATACCTTATAATATAACTTAATATGCAGTGTATCAATGAAAATACCTTATGATATACCGTAATATGCAGTGTATCATTGAAAATACCTTATAATATAACGTAATATGCAGTGTATCATTGAAAATACCTTCCCATATAACGTAATATGCAGTGTATCATTGAAAATACCTTATAATATATCGTTATTTGTAGTGTATCTTTGAAAATACCTTATAATATAACGTAATATGCAGTGTATCATTGAAAATACCTTATAATATATAGTAGTTTATCATTGAAAATACCTTATAATATAACTTAATATGCAGTGTATCATTGAAAATACCTTATAGTATAACGTAATATGCAGTGCATCATTGAAAATACCTTATAATATAACGTAATATGCAGTGTATCATTGAAAATACCTTATAATATAACGTAATATGCAGTGTATCATTGAAAATACCTTATAATATAACGTAATATGCAGTGTATCATTGAAAATACCTTCCCATATAACGTAATATGCAGTGTATCATTGAAAATACCTTATAATATATCGTAATTTGTAGTGTATCAATGAAAATACCTTCTCATATAACGTAATATGCAGTGTATCATTGAAAATACCTTATAATATATCGTTATTTGTAGTGTATCTTTAAAAATACCTTATAATATAACGTAATATGCAGTGTATCATTGAAAATACCTTAGAATATATAGTAGTTTATCATTGAAAATACCTTATAATATAACTTAATATGCAGTGTATCATTGAAAATACCTTATAGTATAACGTAATATGCAGTGCATCATTGAAAATACCTTATAATATAACGTAATATGCAGTGTATCGTTGAAAATACCTTATAATATATCGTTATTTGTAGTGTATCTTTGAAAATACCTTATAATATAACGTAATATGCAGTGTATCATTGAAAATACCTTATAATATATAGTAGTTTATCATTGAAAATACCTTATAATATAACTTAATATGCAGAGCATCATTGAAAATACCTTATGATATACCGTAATATGCAGTGTATCATTGAAAATACCTTATAATATAACGTAATATGCAGTGTATCATTGAAAATACCTTATAATTTAACGTAATATGCAGTGTATCATTGAAAATACCTTATAATATAACGTAATATGCAGTGTATCATTGAAAATACCTTCCCATATAACGTAATATGCAGTGTATCATTGAAAATACCTTATAATATATCGTAATTTGTAGTGTATCAATGAAAATACCTTCTTATATAACGTAATATGCAGTGTATCATTGAAAATACCTTATAATATATCGTTATTTGTAGTGTATCTTTAAAAATACCTTATAATATAACGTAATATGCAGTGTATCATTGAAAATACCTTATAATATATAGTAGTTTATCATTGAAAATACCTTATAATATAACTTAATATGCAGTGTATCATTGAAAATACCTTATAGTATAACGTAATATGCAGTGCATCATTGAAAATACCTTATAATATAACGTAATATGCAGTGTATCGTTGAAAATACCTTATAATATATCGTTATTTGAAGTGTATCTTTGAAAATACCTTATAATATAACGTAATATGCAGTGTATCATTGAAAATACCTTATAATATATAGTAGTTTATCATTGAAAATACCTTATAATATAACTTAATATGCAGTGTATCATTGAAAATACCATATGATATACCGTAATATGCAGTGTATCATTGATAATACCTTATAATATAACTTAATATGCAGTGTATCAATAAAAATACCTTATGATATACCGTAATATGCAGTGTATCATTGAAATAACTTATAATATAACGTAATATGCAGTGTATCATGAAAAATACCTTATAATATAACGTAATATGCAGTGTATCATTGAAAATACCTTATAATATAACGAATATGCAGTGTATCATTGAAAATACCTTCCCATATACCGTAATATGCAGTGTATCATTGAAATACCTTTATAATATATCGTTATTTGTAGTGTATCTTTGAAAATACCTTATAATATAACGTAATATGCAGTGTATCATTGAAAATACCTTATAATATAACGTAAGATGCAGTGTATCATTGAAAATACCTATAATATAACGTAATATGCAGTGTATCATTGAAAATACCTTATAATATATCGTAATTTTTAGTGTATCATTGAAAATACCTAATAATATAACGTAATATGCAGTGTATCATTGAAAATACCTTACAATATATGGAAATTCTTGTCTATCAATGAAATACCTTATAATATAACGTAATATGCAGTGTATCATTGAAAATACCTTATAATTTAACGTAATATGCAGTGTATCATTGAAAATACCTTATAATCTAACGTAATATGCAGTGTATCATTGAAAATACCTTATAATTTAACGTAATATGCAGTGTATCATTGAAAATACCTTATAATATAACGTAATATGCAGTGTATCATTGAAATACCTTCCCATATAACGTAATATGCAGTGTATCATTGAAAATACCTTATAATATATCGTAATTTGTAGTGTATCAATGAAAATACCTTCTCATATAACGTAATATGCAGTGTATCATTGAAAAATACCTTATAATATATCGTTATTTGTAGTGTATCTTTAAAAATACCTTATAATATAACGTAATATGCAGTGTATCATTGAAAATACCTTATAATATATAGTAGTTTATCATTGAAAATACCTTATAATATAACTTAATATGCAGTGTATCATTGAAAATACCTTATAGTATAACGTAATATGCAGTGCATCATTGAAAATACCTTATAATATAACGTAATATGCAGTGTATCATTGAAAATACCTTATACTATATCGTTATTTGTAGTGTATCTTTGAAAATACCTTATAATATAACGTAATATGCAGTGTATCATTGAAAATACCTTATAATATATAGTAGTTTATCATTGAAAATACCTTATAATATAACTATACATATGCAGTGTATCATTGAAAATACCTTATGATATACCGTAATATGCAGTGTATCATTGATAATACCTTATAATATAACTTAATATGCAGTGTATCAATAAAAATACCTTATGATATACCGTAATATGCAGTGTATCATTGAAAATACCTTATAATATAACGTAATATGCAGTGTATCATGAAAAATACCTTATAATATAACGTAATATGCAGTGTATCATTGAAAATACCTTATAATATAACGTAATATGCAGTGTATCATTGAAAATACCTTCCCATATACCGTAATATGCAGTGTATCATTGAAAATACCTTATAATATATCGTTATTTGTAGTGTATCTTTGAAAATACCTTATAATATAACGTAATATGCAGTGTATCATTGAAAATACCTTATAATATAACGTAAGATGCAGTGTATCATTGAAAATAACCTATAATATAACGTAATATGCAGTGTATCATTGAAAATACCTTATAATATATCGTAATTTTTTAGTGTATCATTGAAAATACCTAATATATAACGTAATATGCAGTGTATCATTGAAAATACCGTACAATATATGGAAATTCTTGTCTATCAATGAAAATACTTATAATATACGTAATATGCAGTGTATCATTGAAAATACCTTATAATTTAACGTAATATGCAGTGTATCATTGAAAATACCTTATAATATAACGTAATATGCAGTGTATCATGAAAAATACCTTATAATATAACGTAATATGCAGTGTATCATTGAAAATACCTTATAAAATAACGTAATATGCAGTGTATCATTGAAAATACCTTATAATATATCGTAATTTTTTAGTGTATCATTGAAAATACCTAATAATATAACGTAATATGCAGTGTATCATTGAAATACCTACAATATATGGTAATTCTTGTCTATCAATGAAAATACCTTATAATATAACGTAATATGCAGTGCATCATTGAAAATACCTTATAATATAACGTAATATGCAGTGTATCATGAAAAATACCTTATAATATAACGTAATATGCAGTGTATCATTGAAAATACCTTATAATATAACGTAATATGCAGTGTATCATTGAAAAATACCTTCTCATATAACGTAATATGCAGTGTATCATTGAAAATACCTTATAATATATCGTTATTTGTAGTGTATCTTTGAAAATACCTTATAATATAACGTAATATGCAGTGTATCATTGAAAATACCTTATAGTATAACGTAATATGCAGTGTATCATTGAAAATACCTTATAATATAACGTAATATGCAGTGTATCAATGAAAATACCTTCTCATATAACGTAACATGCAGTGTATCATTGAAAATACCCTTATAATATATCGTTATTTGTAGTGTATCTTGAAAATACCTTATAATATAACGTAATATGCAGTGTATCATTGGAAATACCTTATAATATATCGTAATTTTTTAGTGTATCATTGAAAATACCTAATAATATAACGTAATATGCAGTGTATCATTGAAAATACCTTATAATATATGGTAATTCTTGTCTTTTAATGAAAATACCTTATAATATAACGTAATATGCAGAGCATCATTGAAAATACCTTATAATATAACGTAATATGCAGTGTATCATTGAAAATACCTATAATATAACGTAATATGCAGTGTATCATTGAAAATACCTTATAATATAACGTAATATGCAGTGTATCATTGAAAATACCTTATAATATAACGTATATGCAGTGTATCATTGAAAATACCTTCCCATATAACGTAATATGCAGTGTATCATTGAAAATACCTTATAATATATCGTAATTTTGTAGTGTATCACTGAAAATACCTTCTCATATAACGTAATATGCAGTGTATCATTGAAAATACCTTATAATATATCGTTATTTGTAGTGTATCTTTAAAAATACCTTATAATATAACGTAATATGCAGTGTATCATTGAAAATACCTTATAATATATAGTAGTTTATCATTGAAAATACCTTATAATATAACTTAATATGCAGTGTATCATTGAAATACCTTATAGTATAACGTAATATGCAGTGCATCATTGAAATACCTTATAATATATCGTAATTTTTTAGTGTATCATTGAAAATACCTAATAATATAACGTAATATGCAGTGTATCATTGAAAATACCCTTACAATATATGGTAATTCTTGTCTATCAATGAAAATACCTTATAATATAACGTAATATGCAGTGCATCATTGAAAATACCTTATAATATAACGTAATATGCAGTGTATCATGAAAAATACCTTATAATATAACGTAATATGCAGTGTATCATTGAAATACCTTATAATATAACGTAATATGCAGTGTATCATTGAAAATACCTTCTCATATAACGTAATATGCAGTGTATCATTGAAAATACCTTATAATATATCGTTATTTGTAGTGTATCTTTGAAAATACCTTATAATATAGAACGTAATATGCAGTGTATCATTGAAAATACCTTATAATATAACGTAATATGCAGTGTATCATTGAAAATACCTTATAATATAACGTAATATGCAGTGTATCAATGAAATACCTTCTCATATAACGTAACATGCAGTGTATCATTGAAAATACCTTATAATATATCGTTATTTGTAGTGTATCTTTGAAAATACCTTATAATATAACGTAATATGCAGTGTATCATTGGAAATACCTTATAATATATCGTTATTTGTAGTGTATCTTTAAAAATATCTTTAAAATA